>CM075309.1:869685-890337 GCA_037672795.1 Lagerstroemia speciosa | reverse complement strand
GGGAGGTCACGGGAGGAGGAAATGCCAGCTGAGGGCTCACTTAGGGTTTTGAAATGATAAGGATAGGATGGGAATTAAAGAAAAATTCACTTAAAAACCTTAAATAGTAGTGCTATTTTTTCAAACTTATATAAACTAGTGTTAGTTTTAAAAATACCCTTTGGAATGGTGCTAAAAATATTTTCACCCATAAAATGAAGTTACATAATTTTATTTTTTAAATTTGAAACATTTAGCTTTTTTGAGAAAATAGTAAATCATGTGCTTTTTTATGTAATTTATATACTTTAAAAATAAAATCATGTGGTTTTCTTTTATTCCCAATTTAAGTAAAATATTTTGTATTTTAAAATCAAAATCACACTTTTTATTTTACTATTTAATCATACTAATTTGTTTGACTTGATATTAAATACTTGGTGACTTATCCTATATAACATTTTTCTTTCCCGTGAGATAAAAGTATAAAGTTCTCTTAATATTTTCTCATAACTATTATTAATCTCAATTTAAGAGAAAGTTATTAATTTTATTTTAAGCAAAAATTATGATAGTTTTATTGATTTGAAAGTGTACCACAAGAAAAAAATCAAGAAACTCAAGTAGAATATGTCGCACTATCATGTCACTTTATATTTTAATATATTAGTCTATGCCTTATTAATAACTAAAAAATAATAATTTTTATTTTTAAAATTTGAAGAGTTTGACTTAATTTGGGAATGAAATAAAAATTGTGTGGTTTATTTTTAAAAATTTAAAGGTTTGAATTAATTTGATAATAAATTAAAATTAACTGATTTCATATTTCAAATTTAAAATTTTTGCATTTTTTCAAAAAGAGGTATACCACGTGCTTTCTCATATAATTAACCCCTTTAGTGTGTAGAATTGCTTGCTTTTTTAGATAAAATAATGACAGAAAAAATCATATATATTTGGTAATAGTTGAGTCATATATATATATATATATATATATTTGAAAATGGATAATTCAATCCTATAAAATCAGTTGTGTTATACTTTTAATTTAAATCTTCATTGTTTTGGATTTTATGATATTAATGGTTCCGTTAACGAAACGATAACAATTTGAGCTGAAAGTGTAACAGACTTACTCATACAGAACTAAATTAGTCATTTTTAAATATATAAAACTTAGTTGTCAAAAGTAACAAAAAAAACAACGCTTTCTGTGTTATTTTTCATTTTCTTAAATCCTCCGTAAAAACAATACATTCATCTGCATAATCAAATGCAACTGTCTACTTGGTCAACTACAGCCCTGAACAAACCTGCAGCCAGTACAATTATCTAATAAATTTCAATAACAGCTGACGCCAATTTCATTCAATGTCAACTGCAAGAGCGAACTTCAAACTAAAGAGAATAAGGAGAGCAATTGAGAATTGTATCCTCACACTTATCATGAGGTGTTCTATTCATTGTATTATATAGAGATTTACAAGTAAGTGTAAATGGAAACATATCAATTGTAATATACACATGTTATACATGAATGATAGAATAGGAAAGAATCATTTGGAGTGATGCAGAATCATATCCTGGCTATTACTCCCCCGCAAGTGCAATGGGGTGGGCACCACATTGAACTTGGATCTCACAGTCGCAAAGCGGGAAGAGGAGAGTCCCTTGGTCAGTGCGTCTGCTAGTTGGTCATCGGAGCTGATAAATTGAATGTCCAGACGCTTCTGCATGAATTGTTCACGAACAAAATGATAATCTATTTCAATGTGCTTGGTTCGTGCATGGAAGACCGGATTTGCAGTGAGGTAGATGTCAGACAGATTGTCACACCAAAGGGTCGGAGCACAAGGAAGAGTAAGACCGAGTTCCCATATGAGAGATTGAAGCCAAATCATTTCAAAGGTGATATTGGCAAGACTCTTGTACTCGGATTCAGTACTAGATCGTGCGACAGTCCGTTGTTTCTTGGAGCTCCAAGAGATAGGATTCTGACCAAAATAGAAAATAAAGCCACTAACAGAGCGCTTATCATCTGGACAACCGGCCCAATCAGCATCAGAGAAGCCATGTAGGGAAAATGACGGGGCGGGTCGAATGTGAAGGCAATGGTTGATAGTACCTTTGAGATACCTTAAGATCCTCTTGACAGCGTGCCAGTGCATTGTAGATGGATTATGCATGAACTGCAAACTTGATTAACTGCATAGGCAATATCAGGTCGTGTGAGAGAGAGATATTGCAAACTTCCAACCATGCTGCGATATAAATGAGGATCGTCGAAGGGAACGCCATCAAGAGCCGATAATTTGGTGCCCATCGAAGCAGGCGACTGAGAGGTTTGGACTCAAGCATAGAGGACCGGTTGAGAATATCATAAATGTATTTGCTCTGGGTGAGATACAGTCCAGAATGATCTGAACGGGCCTCCATGCCGAGAAAAAAATGGAGCGGGCCAAGATCCTTCATGGCAAATTCTTTGTGGAGAGCAGCCAGAGGGGAATCAAACGGAGCACCCGGTGATCCTGTCAGAATTATATCATCAACGTAGACGAGGAAAAAGATGAGATGCGAGGAACTTCGCAAAATGAAGAGAGAATGATCTGCCTGAGAGCCGACAAAACCAAACGATTGAAGAAAGTGGTTGAGTCATTCAAACCAGGCCCTGGGAACTTGCTTGAGACCATATAGAGACCGGCGTAGTCGACAAACATGATGGGGCCTGAGCGGGTCAACAAAGCTTGGAGGTTGCTGCATGTAAACTTCTTCCCATAAGTGGCCATGAAGAAACGCATTTTGACATCCAATTGTCTGATGGGCCAGTGCAACGAGACAGCAATAGTGAGAACAGTGTGTATGGTTACTGGTTTGATGACCGAACTGAAAGTTTCAGCATAGTCAACGCCTTCACGCTGATTAAAGCCTTTTGCAACGAGTCGTGCTTTATAACGATCAAGAGTCCCATCCGCTTTTTGCTTGATTCGATAAACCCATTTGCAGCCGATCACATTTTGAGCAGGATTGGGGGGAACAAGATCCCAAGTGTGATTATGTAGCAGTGCCTGAAATTCCTCTTGCATTGCATCTCTCCAATAAGTAGATTTGCGAGCCGTGGAAAAGGAAGTGGGCTCCTGGAGATCAACAGAGACATCATAGGCAACGGGATGGCGAGAAATAGTGAACCGGCGAGGAGGGAGAGAACCATCATGTGAGCGTGTTGTCATGTGGTGAGTCCGTTGTGGTACACCAGTGCCACCTGCAGGATTAGATAAGCTTGGAGACGATACGATGTCATCTGGAGCATTAGAGGCCAGATTATCAAAAGAATGAGAGGACAGGGCAGAAGAAACCACTGGAGTGGAAAGGGAAGGTGGGGTCGGAATATGAGACTGTGAGGAGGGAAAGGAGGAAGAGAGATTACCAGGAGAGTGCACGGACCCAGATGTGGAGAGGTTGTCAGTCGCCTGGGTGGACATCGTTGCGTGATAGGAAAAGGAAGATTCATCAAATACTACCTGAGGACTGATGAAGATTCGTCCAGTAGAGGGATCGAGGCATCTATATCCAAGATAGTGGGAAGGATAACCAAGAAAAATACAAGAACGAGAGCGAGATTCAAGCTTGTGAGAACAGGAGGGCCGTAAGTACGGAAAGCATAGACAACCAAAAACTCGCAGAGATGCATAATCTGGAGGGTGACAATAGACAAGATGAAATGGAGTCTGAAATTGAAGTGACTTAGTAGGTAATCAATTAATGAGATAACAGCCGTCTCAAAGGCATAATCCCAGAATTTAGAGGGGAGAGAAGCGTGGTGAAGAAGGGTTAAACCCATATCAACAATGTGACAGTGTTTCCGCTCAATAGAGCCATTCTGTTGCGGAACATGAGGGCAAGAAATTCGATGAAAGATACCATTATTTTGTAATTCAAGCTGAAAGTCACGAGAAAGAAATTCTTTGGCTTCGTCAGTCTGAAGAAATTTGATTTGTTTGCCAAAGAGATTTGTGATTTGTATACGAAATGCTCGAAAAACACGTAATACATCTGATCGAGATTTTAGCAAATAGTACCAGGAGAATTGACTACAGTCATCCAAGAAATGAATGTAGTACTTGTGACCTGAGTGAGAAAAAACAGGAGCAGGGCCCCAAACATCAGTATGAATAAGTTCAAATAATGTTATGCTTTTATTCATTGTGAGAGGGAATGAGCAATTGACAATTTTGGCCATTTGACAAGCAGAGCAGACAAAGCCAACATTGTCTTTATTTAAAGAAAAATTTAATGTACGACTAACAATGGGAAGTGACGGATGACCTAGACAAAGATGCTGCAAAATACTGGAATGTGTTGTAGAGAGTAGAGCTTGGGGGGAGCAACGAGTCCACTCCGTGACGGAAGACAATAAAGGCCATCCTTAACTGGGCCTTGTAGCAGTTCCTGGCGTGTCTTGAGATCCTTTACAGTAAAAGAATAAGGGTGAAATTCAAGAAAACAAGAGTTATCACGACTGAATTGGGTAATAGACAATAGATTTTTAGAAATATGGGGTGAATACAGAATATTTTTCAAGTGCAGTGGACGAGTAGAAAAATGCAGTGTAGATGAACCGGAGGCAATAACAGGAAGGGATGTACCATCACCCATAAGAACTTGGTCAGAGGTAGGATTAGCATCCCGAACACTAAGATTGGCTAAATCAGATGTAATGTGATGGGCCGCTCCAGAATCCATGTAGCAATCCAAGTCATAAAGTTCTGCAGATGAGGCTTCAGCATAATGAACTTGCAGGCTACGAGATCGATTAGACGGACAGTAAAGAGCCGTGTGGCCCACAATATTGCAAAGCTGACAAATAATATTGAAGGTTGGGCCATAATATGACACTTGCCCGTGAGTGGAGATGGAGTTGGGCTGTGGAGATGCAGCTGGACGGAAGGAGCCTGAAGAGAAGGGCTACTGGGCCAATAACTGAGAAGCCTGGGTGGAAGTGGCAGATTGGGCCAGGCCCAGTTCGTGGGCTGGTCCCAAAACAGAGGAGAGCCCTTGTCTTCTTCCATTGACAGCTTCCTGGGAATACAGAACAGAGGTAGAAGAATTGGCGAATCGACGACGGCCACGACCACGAGGACCAGAATACATAGCTCTGCCCCGACCAAATTGACCTCGTCCAGTGGGACGAAACGACCCTCAACCAGTAGTAGCATAGTGAAGAGAAGCCGGTGCCAGGCCAAGGATGCCGGTGAGTGGTGCGGGCTTATCTCGATCCTGAGTGAATTGACACCGAGCTTCATTGTTCAGGAGGAGTGACGACAACTCGTCCATGCTCATGGAGGCCAGCGATGGGGAGAGAGCAAGGACGAGAGGTTCCCAGTCGGTGCCGAGGCCGGTGACGATGCATCGATTGATTTGGGCCGAGGACTTGGGTTTGCCGAGTTGCACAGATCGGGTTGCTAGCGGCTTCACCGAATGAATGAAGTCAACCATCGTCGATGAGCCCTTGCGTAGATCACACCATTGCTGGTCGAGGAAGTCCTCCTAGGCTGCCGTTTGCGAGTCGAAGAGAGTTGCAAGAGTTTGCCAAGCTTCATTGGAGGTTTTGGCACCGAGCAAATTGCTGCCAATTTCTTCTGTAACAGACAACATTAAGCAAGTAAGTGCAAATTTGTCGTGAGATACCCATCGACGATAGTCCAGATTCAGAGTTGTCTGTCCACTGTTGTCAAAGATTGTTTCGGCTGGTGCTGTAGTTCTCCCTTCGACATAGTCAAGGAGACCATATGTGTCTAGCAGAGGGCTCATGATGCCCTTCCAGAAAAGATAGTTGTGTCCTGTGAGTTTAACGGACACTGTGGGAAAGGAGGTGGGAAGTGTGGTGTCTGCAGAAGAAGAGGATTTGGACATGATGACTGAAAGGGAATGGCTCAAATCATGAACCTAGGAAGAACAGGGTGTAGCAGGAAGATTGAGGGCTGTGTCACGGTGTGAGGGAGAGGATTAGGATTGAGAGTATTCGGGAATTCCGAACGTGTATGGCTCTAATACCATAAAGAGAATAAGGACAGAAATTGAGAATTGTATCCTCACACTTATCGTGAGGTGTTCTATTCATTGTATTATATAGAGATTTACAAGTAAGTGTAAATGGAAACATATCAATTGCAATATACACATGATATACACGAATGATAGAATAGGAAAGAATCATTTGGAGTGATGCAGAATCATATCGTGGCTATTACAAACATTTTTAAAGAATGTTGGGTGAATTCGCCCCCCAACAGGTAAAAAGACCCTAAATCACTGTAACATGAATCATCGAAGAACTTCCCTTTTGAGAGTTTCATTTGAACACTGTAAATTTGGTATTCACGTGGAAAGGAGGAAAAATCACAGCCATTATCCAAAGCCTCCAGATTCCAAGATGCAGATCCCTCAGACAGTACTATCATATGTCTTTGAGTGCATGGTTATACGCATCCACTAACTTACGGTTCGTATTGGACTCGACCAGTTATGTTTTACGAAGGAACCGTCATGTTTCCAATCAAACAAACACATAATTCAAATGAGCAGTGGTGGATCTCTGGATCTCAGGCAATAATTGAGTTCAGTGTACCAGTATGGCCAACTGTAAAAGTTTATTCGAATCAGACAAATTTCGATCTTGCACGCATGTGTCACATGTCAAAATGCCAGCTAGCATGACTCTCCACAAGTCTCTTTCCAGCTACTTGGATAATATGTAGTGCTACATTTGGTATGGAGGAGTAAAAAGGAACATAATAAATTGAGTTTCGTCAAATAAATTGAATTAGCACATAGAAAAACTAGTAATCTTTTGAATGCATTTTGATAATATGAAGGAGCCAATCATGAGAGGTAATGAAATTAGCATTCTCTATCTTTTCTAACGAAATATCATTTCATCAATTTGATGAAAAAATTTATAATAATAGAATGCACATAACAACTTTTAAAACTCTTTTGAGTAAAAAATATAATATATAAAACTAAATTAGTCGTGCCGTTTTATTTCTTTCGTTTCCTTCATATCAAACATAAGTTTTGTAGTCCTTCACCAGCATTCATGAATGGCTACATAGATTTGTGCTTGTAACGTTTCAACTGTAGATTCAGAAAAGAAAACCGAAATTATAGTTATAAAAAAAAAAAGAAAGAAAAGAAAATCCAACTCAGAAGCATAATGAGTTTGGTTTATGGGTAGGAGAAATTCCTGCAATAAGTATAACACTTACGTAGCACCACAAACTAATAAAATTCAATTATTTTTAGGACATTTTTTTCATTTTAAGGTTTTAAAAAAAATTAAATAATTAAATCTTATTAATTCGTGATATCACATTAATATTGTCATGTGATAAAACCGTTACACAAAAAACTCTTTGTATACATTTAGATTGGGCAGATGCCTTTCTCGGCCTTTAGACTTAAGAGTGAAGCCGCGAAGATTCAACCAGACACATAGTTCTTCCCAGGATTTTCACAATTTAGTTATTTTGAATTTTGATTATGAAAATGTGAAGTTAGGGATTCTGTCTTTGTAAGGATTAGAAGCATTTTATAATTTAAGTTTGCCCCCTAAGTTTTGTACAAGTCTTAAGAAAAGTAAGAATTTTTAGTTTGTATGTGGCAAACAGAAAACAAAGGTAAGAACTTTTGTTCAATTTTAATATAAAGAAATTTCCAGTGTCAAGTAAATGATGAGCAGAAACCCTTCCACAAGTGTTTTGGAAAAAAAGGAAAATTTTTCTAACATATTATCTTATGTCCAAAAACTTAATAAGTTCTAATTTATTTAGTTTTAAATTGGATCGACGCACTAAAATCTTCCCTAATTATAGATTTTTTTATTTAGAATATTTGAATCTAAGAAATTATTTAAGGAGAAAATTTAAAAAAAAATAGATGAAAGTTTTGGCTTTTTTATAGGACAACAGGATAACGGTTAAATAAATATTTAAACCCAGAGAGTTCTGTCTTGAGTTCAGAGGAGTAAATTCCACCATCTGGAACTGTCACAAGCTTATAAAACTTAATCTCAAAAAAAGACTAATCAAGATAATCTGAAATAATATAAACAGAAAGAATGTCTATTAGAATTATTGTCTTGTCACAATTTCCTGCATTTCGTATTTTTAGTAGTTTTTACAAAAAAATCTTGTTTTTATAAATTCTTAAAAAGAAATATTTCATAATTTTTCCAATTTTTTAATTTTTTTAATTTTTGATTGTCAGATCAGCAGCAAGCATTTTTTATGATGTTATAAGGAAATATCGATGGGCGACAAACAAAGAAAATAAAGCAAACGTCGTGATTTTTTAGGTCATTAGTAAAGTAAGTGATAATATAGATAATTTAAAAAAAAATGATTTTTTAGACTATTTACTCTATTATTTATTATTACTATTGGAAAAAGGATAATTGCCGGTCACGACCACGAGAATATATCTATATCAACATTTTACTATCTGAGTGGATTGTCTGTCTTTTACTCGGTCCAGATTTTTTTGTTAATAATTGATTTATTCTTCTCAAATCATGAACATTCAGAAGTCCATAATTTCAGTGAAATCAATATATAAGACAGTTTCCAAAGACCATGCTCTCAAGGGGTACTCCAGAATTAATTAAATGAATTGCACGAAAATTGCAAAAGAAAATTAAATTAAAAAAATGAAAATCAATTCTTTTTTTGTTCAGAAGGGTAATTCATTAACGAAAAGAATGTACAGTACTGCTGGATCAATTGCTCATCTCCCCACTCCTCCATAGAACATAGGTAGGAAGATTGAAGATGATAATTGAGCCAGCATAATTGCAATTAGCAGCCCATCTCGCAATGCCATGTGCTTGGAAATCAGGGGTTCTAGGTACATGACATAGATCCCATCAATCAAAAGAGGATATAATAATTGTAGTGAGACTTGGATTATCAGGTAGGGCAATTGGAATGAGTTAGTCAGATGTGGCTTCAATTTAGAGGGAGAAGTATTTGATACCTATATCTTTAGCAATTTTCACGGCTCTAATGATCCCTTCCAAGCTCCCTTGCATTGGAGCAGTTGGAACAGGTTCATAAGACCAAGCAGTGGTTAAAGAGCCGAAGGAGTTTGTGCATATTATTCCAATCCAAACCTTCTTTCCTTTAATAAAATAAAATCTCATGCGGAAAGTAAGCATATAATTGGTTATTATCACCTATGGGTGAAAACTTGAAAACAAGAGTGAATGTTGCCTTGGTTTGCTTTGGAATTATGAGAAAATCTTATATGATTATATCTCATCATCTAATGTGAGAAAATATCAATCAGATTATGACAAACGAATATATTAGTACTAATTACACAAGCAATTATCTTAATTATCAATAATCAAAGTAATTTAGTTGATTCTTTCCATTCGCATAGTATAAAGTAGGACTATCTAAATTTTTTTAAGGAATTCTAATCTTCCCTATGGTTTTGGCTACCAAAGACATTTGGCAGCTAACGACTGTTTGGAGGGCAAGTAAAGTATTTGTTGGGAATCGGCCGAGTAAACGAAGTATATGAGAGTAGAGAGAAGAAAAGCAGACACTAAATATACGTGGTTCATGACAGCGGTGTGCCGTCCGTACATCCACGGACAAAAGAGGAGTGACGATCATCACTACAAGCAGCAAATAATGGCAGAGTACAAGTGAACCGAGCCCTAACCTCCCAAATACAATGAAAAGTCTTATTGTTCTTAAAATCCCGAAAATACATAATTTAATCGGGTTCGGATTTTACATCGAATTACACAACAAAAATTCAAGATATATCTAACAGTATTCTTATCCTCCTCCTTGATTGATACAATAGAGTGGAAGAAAAAGGCAGCGAACGACTATTGGGAGGCAATTGATATTCTTGTCCTCCTCCTCCTCCTTCACAAGAAAAAACAAAGTTTGACACAATAGACTGGAAAAGATGAGTTTCATAGAAAATATATATAATAATATTGAGACTAATTATTGAATTTTTGTATTAACATTAAAAATGAGAAGGAATAAATTTGATGTATATTTGATAAAAGTGATGGAATGGGCATAGATAATTTTTTTAAACAAATAATCGTTCCTCCAAACTTAATTATAATGGAATGAATATATCAATTTTGATAATACAACCACGTAAAAATCTAAAATAAAAACATTACATTCATCCTGATTTGGAGATGGTTGTGTTTTTTCAAGAACTTTCATGTGCTTCTGATGCTAAGGATTGGCAGCTACAACCGATCATCAGGGAGATCAAGCTACTTAAATGACATTTCCAGGATATGAAAATTAGCTTGGTTAGAAGAACTACGAATAGAAGTGCGGATTTAGTCGCACAGTAGTATAGGAGAGGGATGCTTCCTCATAAATCGGTGCAAAGCCCACCATCTGCTCTTATGTCTCTGGGAGGATGTTAAGAGGTGCTTAGAGAGCGAAGCTGTTCCAGCAGCTGATCTTTGTTGCACTCACTTGAACTTTGATGCTGGCTGAGTGATAAGATGTGTAGTTCGATGGTTGGCCAGAAAAAAAAAATATTATCATTTGGGGAGATCGTTGCTAGAATCTATATTCAACATCAAGGTACCAACGAAGGTTGGCGCAAGTGGAAGGAGCTTGTGTCGCTTAAGCAGAGGTGCCGAGTTCGAGCCCCTGTGAACGCAGCAGACCTTCTTGGGAGGGGTCCCCGGGAAACCGCCCGACAGTATCCTGAATCAGGATTAGTCGGCTAGCTTTCGGGTACCGGATATCGGGTGGGAAACCAAAAAAAAATATATATATATATATATATATATATATTCAACATCAAGGTTACCATCCTATTTATAAGAGAAATTCTTGGATAATCTTATCACATGCAGTGAGATAATATTATTTAAATTGGAATAAATAAGTAAGTTCTATTAATCTCCCAAAAAATTATTATAATTATTTTTAATCAGAACAATTTAATTATTTTTCTCGTCATGTTATTATAAGTAGTATCCTATAATATTTTCTCATCTATCCCACAGCTAAAAGTTCTGTCTCTATCAAACAGTAAAACCACTATCAATGAGAGCCCAAAAGCAGAGTTAGGTCAGCGAATTAATTAATCTCTCCTTAAAGTGCTTAAATATCACATTATGGAGATAGCCTTTTTTATTATAAGTATATCATGTAATAGTATTTATATTATCTTATAAATTAATAAAATTAAGTCATTTTAAAATTTTTTATAAAAACCAAAAATTAAAAAAAAAAAAAAAGGATCATCCTATAGATAACTGAATAAGAAATAATTGTGATGTCATATAAGTATTGTTATATAATATACCAATTACATACAAGATTTTATCCACACTATGAGAAAGATTGGTAAGTTCTGATTATATCACATTGCAAGAAAGAATGGTAAGTTCTTTCATTATATAAATATCGGATCCATTGCGACAACAAGCCAGTTCATATATAGATAGTTTCTTACCACATACAATAGAATTACCAAATGATTTTCTCACTCTTGGTGGGCAAAATGCCAAAGAGGGCAGATCAATGTGATAAGCTAGTGGGGAACTGATTCAAATAAATAATTGAATATCTACACGAAGACAAATGGAAAATTGTGAATGGACTTTTTGAGTGGGGGGACTGGCAAATTGCGGCACGTTGGACCCCCGGCTGATTTTGACGGTTTGAAATCAAACGTGAGGGGCCAAAATCGACCACGCGTTTATTTGTCTTCAAGAACAAAAATGTTCACCAAATTTCTCGCATTTATTTTTTATCATAAATAATATTTATTTTATTTGATCCTTGTGTAACGATATTATTACGTAAGTACTACTAAAATTAAAGTATTTTTAAAAATTTTTGTTATAAAATTTTAAAAACGAAAATAACCCTATAAGTAACTAAATTATATTAATTAGTTTGATCATATAATCATTATCACGTAGTGGTACAATTACATTCAAGACTTTCTCTTCCAGCTACCTTTCCTCGTTAATGGGAGGGATCTCGACTGAGCTGCCTTTCTTTGATCTTTAGTCTTACAATTCAAACCCTTGTGCATCTACGCGTGCATACATTATGAAATTGCATCTTAACGTTCACTACAACATAATTGGTTTTCTGTGGCATATAATAGAGGAAAATAAAGACATTGAGTAGATAAAAAAATTATGCAGCAAAAAGAGGAAAATAAAAAAATTTGACTCTGGAACTTTCTTCTAAATGTGTGAGCAGCGTATGATTTTTTTTTCCCGTGAAAGCAGCATAAGATTTTTCACCTCACTTTTCTATAACCCAAGCGGGTTTCCTTCAATCAAGCCACACTCCATGAGTCGCGGATTCATTCTTCAATAGGTACGCAATCAGAGCCCAGTCTCCTTCCATTGCTTAGGGAGAGTATGAACCATTTCTGTCTAGGATGTCCACTTCACATACCGTAAAATTGCCAATAGTGTGGGCAATTCTTTTTCATTACTTTTAAGAGAATAATTACATCATATAGATATATATTACAAGGTATTAAAGACTTGCCTATAATAATATACAAAATATATGGAAAGAATAAATATATATCACATAATATTTCCCGTACATTGTGTGATATCTCTAACACCCCCCTCAAGTTGGTGCATGAAGATCAGCCCAACTTGCGAAGAAGGAAATGGAAGCGGTCACGCCCAAAAGCCTTGGTAAAAATGTCAGCAAGTTGAATTCAGTAGACACATGGCAAGTAGTAATACGATCTTATTTGAGATGATCACGAACAAAATGGCAGTCAATTTCAAGACGTTTAGTCCGCTCATGAAACACGGGGTTAGTGGAAACGTGGAAGGTAGCTTTGTTTTCACAAGCAAGTTCCATTGGAGAAGAATTATCAACTCCGGGAGACTAAAGAAGACTACAAAATTAATTTAGCTGTAGCGACAACCATAGAATGATACTCTGCTTCCATGGAAGAAACGACTGACCGTGGTTTGTTTCTTAGTTTTCCAAGAAACCGGGCAGCCACTTAGCATGATGAAGAAACCCGAGATGGATAGTCTTGTCATACGACAACCAGCCCAATTATAATCACATAAGGCTTGGAGATGCAAGGAAGTTGGAGTCTGTAAGAGAATTCCTTGGCCTAGACAATTCTTAATATATCGAATAACTCGAACAACAACATCCCAATGAGGTTGTTGTGGGGCTTGTAAAATTGAGAGAGTATGTGAACGAAATAACATAACTCTGGTCCGGTGATCGTTAAAGATACCGGCGATACTGTTCAGGGTTAAAGATCAAATCACCTTAATCATCCCAAAGATGATATTGTTGCACCATAGGGAACGAGATAGGTTGGCTACCAAGCATGCTTGCTTCAGATAATGCATCCAAGGCATATTTTCATTGAGACAAATAAATGACCTTGAGACTCCAAGCAACTTCAATTCCAAGAAAATATTTCCGAGGACCCAAGTATTTGAGATGAAATTGCTGAGATAAATAATCTTTAAAGACAAAAGAAGCAATTGAATTATTACTGGCCAAAATAATATCATCAACATATATGAAAATAACCATGAAATCAACAACACGGGAATATGTAAAGAGAGAATGATCCGCAGTAGAAGGAATAAAACCATGACTGACAAGAGCAGCAGTGAATTTTGTGTGCCAATTACAGGATGCTTGTCGAAGACCATAGAGGGACTTCTAAAGACGACAAGCTGTGTTCGTCCATGAGGACTTAAAACCTGGGGGAAGGTGTGTATAAATCTCCTCATCCAATTCACCATGTAGGAAGGCGTTATGTATATCAAGTTGATGGAGGTCCTGTTGACTAGCAAGTGCCACGGTAAGAATAGGAAGGCATTATGTGTATTAGGTTGATGGAGGTCCTATTGACAAGCAACTGCTATAGTAAGAAGACAATGAACTGCGACCAATTTAGCAACAGGAGTAAAAGTCTCATGAAAATCCTGGCCCTCAACTTGAGTATAACCCTTAGCAACAAGATGTGCTTTGTATCTTTCAATACTTCCATCGACGTTCCTTTTGATCTTATATACCCATTTACATACAATGGGCATCTTTCCCAGTGGTAATGACTTTAGAGTCCATGTGCCATTTTCTTCCAGAGCTCGGATTTCCTCCGACATCGCTTCCCTCCATCGGCTATCTTTAATTGCCTGAGAGTATGTGCTGGGCTCGATGCCATGGTCGAGAGAGGCTAAAAAAACCTTGTGAAAGGAGAGAACCAAGAGAAAGTAACATGATTTGCAAGTGGATGAACTGTACTTGAAGAGCGGATGGTGTGAAATGAGAGTTGGGGGGTTGGTACTAGAAATTGCGGTATGACAAATATAATCAAGATAGCGTGCCGAGGGTTGTCGCTGCAGAGAAGACCGTCGTTGAAGCTCCTTATCAGAGACTAGCCAGGTGGAAGCTTGCTCACGTATTACAGCCTAGAGTTAGTAGGTAGGCCCAAAGTTGTCCCTGATGGACTATCTAATGGAGCTGGATCATGACTGAGAGACCCAATTGTAGAAGGTGAGCCCATTTCGGTGGATCGTGGAATGTCAATGAGTAGACCAACCCCTTCTGTTGACTGTATGACCAGCCCGAGTGCGTCAAACGGATTGATTGGTGTCCGAGCCGGTGGATATGAAATGATGGGCTCCAAACTATGAAGCTCAATGGGCTGAAAGTCATGTTCTCTAGTGTGCACCAAATTAACTGGCGAAGTATCATTGGTTTGGCAAGATTGTTGTTCCAAGAAAGGAAATCTACCTTCGTAAAATATAACATCCCGTGAGATAATTAACTCTAATTCCAAATCCAAAAGCTTTTCAAGCTTTACGACCAAAAGGATATCCAATGAAAAAACCTCTATGTGACCTTTCATGAAATTTATCATGTTCTCTAGGCTTCCGATGAACATAACGGAGGCACCCAAATACCTTTAAATGATCATAATTAGGTGGCCTACCAAACAAAATCTCATGGGGCGTTTTTCTAGAAAATAAAGGTGTGAGAGTCTAATTAATCAAAATCGCTGCTGTTAAAACACACTCTCCCCAAAATTTAAATGGGATTGTGATTGAAACATTAATGCCCTAGACACATTGAGGATATGTTTATGTTTTCTTTCGACCCTCCCAGTTTGTTAAGGAGTATCAGCACAAGTTGTTTGTTGTGAAATCCCACTGTCAAAATAAAATTGGCAAATTTTATTAGAGGTAAACTCTATACCATTATCACTTCTAATTACCATTATGATTCTGCCAAATTGGGTTCTACCATCTTGTAGAAATTGACAAGCAGGGCACAAGTTTTTGATTTTTCATGTAATAAATATACCTAAACGCGTCTACTGCAATCATCAATTATGGTAAGAAAATATTTCGCACCAGATAAAGACAATGTGCTATACGGCCCCCATAAATTACAATGAACCAAATCAAAAATTTATGACGCTTTATTGTCACTGATGGGGAAAGGCTTTCGAAATTGTTTCGCTCGCAAGCATACATCACAAAAAGAATCTAATCTAGTTATCTCAACAACTAGTGAAAGAGGTTTCATTACAATTATTGACGGATGTCCTAATCGTCAACGACACAAATCTCTGTTTGAATTTTTTGCCGTCAGTGAAATGGAGTCCGATCGCGATGCCACATAGCATAGACGATAGACTCACGCCAAATCTCACTCCAATTGGCATCTTCGAGTTGAGGTCCTGCATGACACAATAATTGGATAGCATGGTTACGGAGCATTGTAATTCATCAGTCAATCTACCAATTGAAATTAAACTATATGCAAATTTGAGAATGAATAATATATCTTTCAAAATAAAACCTGAACACAATCGAACTTGCCCTTCTAAGCTAGCCCACACGACTTCTCCATCGGGCAACGTAATTGAGATTGGCTTTGTCAATTTCTTCCTCTTTTGTAGGAGACTCCAATTTCATGTCATATGTTTTGATGTGTCTGTGTTGAGGATTCAAGTAGTACCATCAGACAATAATTTCATACTTGATAGATGCTCTGTTCGATTCTTTAGTTTGCTAATAAAACCGATAAGTTCTCGGTGTTGTTCACTTGACAGGCCTGGGACTGCCGACCCTTCCTATGTAATAGACTAGACCGAGCTTCTTTGCCCAAATCCACAGCTGCACCGGTCGTCTCCATCTAGACTACCTGGGCCAAAACTTGTGCTTTATGTTCTCCATGGCTTTCTTCTCCATGATTGATAAAATTCTTGTCTGGTCCTCCATGAAAAATAGCTCCTCCTCTGACTCTCGACTTTGCAAGTTGGTTTGTCATCCTGGGCTCCTAATCAGTGGGTCGCTCGTGGAGTTTCCAGCAGGTGGGCCTGTCATGGCATGATCTGTGGCAATAATCACAAGCTAGCCTCCCTCTTGATCCGAACCATGAATTCCCATGTTCACTAAATTGAATTCCAGCAAAAGCAGCGTCTTCAATTCATTCATCTCATTTTGGGACTGTCCTTCACTTTTCCTCTTGGCTAACAATCAAGAAAGCCTTGCTAACCGAGGGAAGAGGCTTGGTGTTAAGTATCTATGAGCACGCCAAATCATATATATCAGTATTAAGTCCCATGAGAAATTGATTTAATTTTTTTACCTCCTTATCATGCGCTTATTTTGCCACTGACGAACACGTGCACTCATGCACCACCATATATTCATCTAGTTCATCCCACAATGCTTTCAGCTTTGTAAAATAGATAACCACGATATCTCCCCCTTACTCAAGGTGGCTTATTTGTTTCTTCAATTGATGGATCCTTTGTGTGTTTCCCTGTGAATACCTTTCCTTCAATTCGATCCACATCTCACGTGCATCATCTACGTATGCCAAACTCGCCTGTAAGCTTTTATTAAGGGAAATTAAAAATCCATGAGACAATCATATTATTACAAATATCCCACAAATCAAAGTCGGAAGATGAGGGATTGCTCTTCTCAAGGATCCATCGATGAAACCCAATTTGTTCTTTGCTCATAGGGCTTGCTTTATTGCCCTTGCCCATGTTGCATAATTATCTCTCGTTAGGATGGATGAGATGAGCATAGCACCTGAACTATCAAAAGGACTGAGATAAAATGGTGAAGTTGTTGTATCCATTGGTTTCTCCACATCTGGCCTTACATCATTAGCCATGTTAATTGGCTAGCTCAATCATCAAACCTTTGGCTCTGATACCATGTAAAATTGCCAATAGTGTGGGCAATTCTTTTTCATTACTTTTTAGAGAATAATTACATCAAATATTTATATTACAAGATATTAAAGACTTGCCTATAATAATATACAAAATATATGGAAAGAATAAATGTATATTGCATAATATCTCCCGTGTATTTTGTGATATCTCTAATAGATACATTATTACCAATTAATACAACAAAACAATGTGTGCATCACAATTATTTATTAATACAATTCTTTTTTATTTTACTTTTTTATTTTATTAATACTATCAGCTATTCTCACTTCTTACTCTACGAATAATCAATTCCTCTTAAATAAAATGAAAAAAAAAAAGATTCCAACAAAAATTTCTATTTTTTGAGATTTTTCAATTTTGCATCTAATTGAATTTTCGAAATATGATAATTTCTTTTAGGATATTCTAAAAAATTTGCTGGGCGGGTCAATAAAATCATGAAAAAGATTTTGATTCTTTTATCTTAAAAAAAATGAAGTCCATTTGCTTTATAAAAAGAAGATATCAATGAACTTTTATGAAATGGTTTCACGGGATTCATCCAATTGTCTCGTGGGATATCATTGAGAAGTAGGAATTCGTGTTATCAAAAGATTTTCTACGATTATTTCTAGTATGAAATAAGTCAATCATCCACTTTGGTATCTTATTGAAAAAAATGGTGATATTGTTCCTCTATTGATCAATAATTTCAATTTTTGGGAAGTCATGGTCATCTAATGATAATTGTTTCCATTTTTTCAAATGATCAAAATATTGAATTGAATTGTACTAGTCTCTACTCGGGGTTATTACTTGTTTTTGTACCTTTTTTTCCAATTATTTCTTCAATTAAGTAAGAGAAGAAAAGAGAATAGTGAGATACTAAATAATAGTAAGAATTATCCCATTCGGAAGGATCACATCTCATAGTTATATATGACTGTTTTATGTCGCTAGCATGATAACTTGATGAAATGGTGGAGGGAAGCGAGATAAATGACCAATACTACTGGAAGGATTCCTATTTGGATAATAGATACGGTAACCGGTATTCTTTTAATTGGTTTAATAGGCATTTTCTTTTATAGCTCATACTTCGGGTTAGTACGGTTAACCAACATGTTAACTAATCAACTACGATAAATTGGATCGGATTTATGATTTTTTTTCTTCTGCAGTACCTCGATGTGACGTGAGCGTAAAGGGATTCAAGAATTAGTTTTCTTTTTATAAGGGCTAAAGTAATTTATTTTGCTTTTTTGACCCCATATTGTAGGGTGGGTCTCGAAAGATATGAAAGAAAGATCTCCCTCCAAGCCATACATACGACTTTCATTGAATACAACATTCCATAAAATTCTATATGTATCTGTGAGATCTAATATGGAATTATGTGTACTCACTTTAAATTGAGTATCCGTTTTGGTTTCATTCGGCTCCTTCATGGAAGAATTATCAATTTCCAAAAGAATAGATATAAATAAGACGTGAATGAAATAAATCAAAAAAATTGATCCATACCATCTATGTCAGCCTTTCTCTTTGGAATGAATGCATTCAAAACAATTTGCTTTCTAGATAATCCCTCTAGAATAAGGAATAGGCTATTCTAACAATATTCCCAGTTACTTCGGGTGAAAGGTGAAAGGAAAAGAGGGGAAAAAAGGACAAATTTTTTTTATCTTATTTGGATAAATATATATATAAGTTCATCGTGATATATTCACGATTGAATATAAAAGTTTTAATATTACTTAATGGGGCGATTAAGTCACCACTACTACTGCGTTAGTTTATCCATAAAAAAATGAATAGGAATGGTTCTAAAACTTTTATAGTATTTTCATCCTAGAGTTTATATACTAACCATATCGTCACTCTTTTCTTTTTTTGTTTTGTTTTGTGGAAAGTAGATGTAGAAGGATAATATAAACAATTAATTAAAAATTTTCACTTATGATCCCCTTCTTTTTATTTATTAAGTATATTCAAATAAAATTAAAGAGAATGTGATTTTAGTACAGTGGTACAAGATTATAACTCCTAATTAAAAGATTCTAATATCAATCTTTATCATGAAATTTGTGTCACTTTATTTTCTTTATTTTCTATTATTTTATTAAATTTATGAGTCCTCTTTATTAAAAAAAAAATTCAATGTCCCATCGTTCCCCTCCTCTCCGCTCCCTTCTCCATCTTTCGCCTCTCTTCCCTCCCTCATCTACTTTTCTTTATTTTCTATTATTATATTAAATTTATAAGTTCTCTTTATTAAAAAAAATTCAATGTCCCATCATTCCCCTCCCCTCCGGTCCCTTCTCCATCTTTCGCCTCTCTTCCCTCCCTCATCTACAATCCATTCAAACAAGGGGTAAACCCCAAATCAAGGCTCAAAGAAGGTAAAAAGAATTAAAAAAAAAAAAGATTTACAAAAAAAAAAGAATAAAAAAGAAGTATAATGACTCAACTGTTCCTCTTTTTTTTTTTGTTAGAAAACTTATGCATAAGCATAATGCAGTCAATTAATTTAAAATTCTTCACCTCCGTTAAGTATATCCAAATAAGGTCAAAATTTCTCCTACGTTTTCCTTCCCCTCGTAATTTTCGCTTCCATCCGAACGTAAAAGTCTCATTTATGGCATGGATTGGACCATTGTCTCACATCTCATTTTTCTCTATTTGTACTTCTTGTCTGGTTCCTCTCTTTATATCGGTATGAATAGTGAAACGAGTGCAATATGTTGCGATCCGCTTCTGATTATGCGAGTGGACCACCTACCCCGTGTTGCAGTGTTATCAAGCTTTGGAATTTTATCGCCAAAAGATTAATACCTTTCAAATTTATAACTAAATTTATGATATTGACCGTAACATATAACAAATTTGTGTTTCAGTACCGGGGGTGGGGTGGGGCAAGTCTCAAATGTACTGGATAATCACGTTCTATTCAATTAACAATTTATTAAAATTTTAGTAATTTTTTTTAAATTTTTAATTATAATTGTATAGATATTTATGTTATTTCAAATCCAACAGATATACCACACAGGTGTTGCTACATAGTATATCCAATGCATAGGAGAACTTATACTATGGGAGAAAGTTCTCTAGCATATCGAATGTACCACGTAACACTACTAACGTAATATATTTGTCCAATTAGAATTTAGCATAAAATCAATATTCATCTAGTTATAATTAAAAATCTTAAAAAGTATATAAATGGTGAATTCTAATTTTACAGATTACTGTGTCAGCATCCCACATGAGTATATCCATGCACTTGAGACTTCTTGGCATCGTGGAGGGTATGGTTTCAAATTCCATGTTCGTTGTACCCGTGATCCAGCAACGTCTATGTGTCCGGAATCGACAGTAGCTAGTAGCGTGACAGCCTTGTGATTT
>CM075309.1:842381-869185 GCA_037672795.1 Lagerstroemia speciosa | reverse complement strand
TACCGTGAACGAGCAAGCCAAGGTAGTGATTGAGCAGTGCAGGAGCAAGGCTACTGCCATGATCAGGCAATGCTTGAGCAAGGCTACTACCATGATCGAGCAAGCCAATGGAGTGATCCATCAGTGCTGGAGCAAGGTTGTTATCGTGAACGAGCTTGCCAGGGCAGTGATCGATTAGTGCTGGAGTAAGGATGCTACCGTGAACGAGTAAGACAGGGTAGTGATCGAGCAATGCTTGAGCAAGGCTACTGCTATGATCGAGCAAGGCTGCTACCATGATCGAGCAGGCAACAACAGTGATCGATCAGTGCTGGAGCATGGCTGCTACCCTGATCGGGCAAGCGACAGTAGTGATCGATCACTGCTGGAGCAAGGCTACAACCGTGATCGAGCAAGCCACAGCGGTGATTGGTCAGTGCTGGACCAAGGCTGCTTCCGTGATCGAGGAAGCCACGGCAGTGATCGAGCACTACTCGAGTAAGGTTGCTACCATTCAGCTACACTACTGCATTGCTCTGCTACCGCGGTACCGTTGTCGAGCAAGGCAGCCACCGTGGTACCGATGTCAAGGAAGCTGCTGCAATCCTACCCTACTCGAGCGAATGCCACAGCAGTGATCGAGCACTGCTCGAGCAAGGATGCTACCTTCATCGAGCAAGCCGTGGCAGTGTTCAATCAGTGCTCGAGCGGGGCTGCTACCATGATCGAGCAAGCCATGGCAGTGATCGAGCAGTGCTGAAGCACGGCTGCTACCCCGATCGAGCAAGCCAGAATAGTGATCGATCAATGCTGGAGCAAGGCTGTTGCCCTGCTTGAGTAACTTGCAGTAGTGATCGATCAGTGCTGGAGCAAGGCTGGTACTGTGATCGAGCAAGCCACAGAAGTGATCCATCAACGATTGAGCAAGGCTGCTACCGTGATCGAGCAGGCCACAGCAGTGATCGAGCACTGCTCGAGCAAGGCTGCTACCGTTCAGCTGCGCTACCGCGTTGCTATGCTGCCGTGGTACCGTCGTCGAGCAAGGCTGCCACCATGATATCATGGTGAAGGAAGCAGCGGCCGTGCTACCTCGGTATCGTGGTCGAGCAAAATCCACGGCAGTCATCAAGTATTGCTTGAACAAGGATGCTACCATGATCGAGCAAGCCATGGCAATGATCGATCAGTGATCGAGTAGGGCTGCTACCGTGATCGAGCAAGCCATGACAGTGATCAATCCGTGATTGAGCAAGGCTTCTACCCCGTTTGAGCAGGCCACAGCAGTGATCGATCCGAGATGGAGCAAGGTTGCTACCCTGAACAAGCAAGCCACAGCAGTTATCGATCAAGGGTTGAGCAAGGCTGCTACCGCGATTGAGCAAGCCATAGCAGTGATCCATCAATGATCGAGTTCTGCACCAGCAAGTCTTCGACCATGCTGCTTCGCTGCCGCGCTACGATGCTACCGCGGTGCCATGGTCGAGCACTGATCAATCACCACTGTAGTACCGTGGATGAGCAAAAGCCGCGGCAGTGATCGAGTACTGTTCGAGCAAGGATGCTTCCGTTATCGAGCAAGCCACGATAGTGATCGAGCAGTGCTGGAGCAAGGCTGCTACCCCGATCAAGCAAGCAACAGTAGTGATCGATTAGAGCTCGAGCAAGGCTGCTGCCCTGATGGAGTAAACCATAACAATGATAGATCAGTGCTGGAGCAAGGCTGCTACCGTGATCGAGCAAGCCACAGTAGTGATCTATCAATGATCGAGCACTGCTCCAGCACGTCTGCCACTGTGTTGCTGAGCTGTTGCGCTAATATGCTAGCGCGGTACCGTAGTTGAGCAAGGCGGCCACCGTGGTACCATAGTCAAGGAACCTGCTGCAATGCTACCGTGCTTGAGCAAAGCTGCGGCCGTGCTACCTTGGAACCGTGGCCGGGCAACACTGCTACCATGGTGTCGTGGTCGAGCAAAAGCCACGGCAGTGGTCGAGGACTGCTCGAGCAAGGATGCTACAGTGATCAAGCAAGCCATAGCAGTGATCGATAAGTGCTGGTGTAAGGCTGCTCCCGTGAATGAGCAAGCCAGGGCAGTGATCAGGCAGTGCTCTAGCAAGGTCGCTGCCATGATCAAGCAACGCCTAGCAAGGATGCTACCATGATCAAGCAAGCCATAGCAGTGATCGATCAGTGCTGGAGCAAGGCTGCTACCCTAATTGAGCAAGCCACAGCAGTGATCGATCACTGCTAGAGCAGGGCTGCTACCGTGATCGAGCAAGCCACGGCAGTGATCGATTGGTGATCGAGCGCTGCTCTAGCAAGTCTGCTACCGTGCTGCTGCGCTGCCGCACAACTATGCTTCCGCAGTACCGTGGTCGAGCAAGGCTGCCACCGTCATACTGTGCTCGAGGAAGCTGCTGCAATGCTACCATGCTCGAGCAAAGCTGCAATCGCACCACCTTGGTACCGTGGTCAAGCAAGGCTACCACCGTGGAACCTGTGGTCGAGCAAAAGCCATGGCAGTAATTCAGGACTGCTCGAGCAAGGATGCTACCGTGATCGAGCAAGCCATGGGAGTGATTGATCAGTGCTGGAGCAAGGCTGCTACCGTGAATGAGCATGTCAGGGCAGTGATCGATCACTGCTGGAGCAAGGCTGCTGCCTTGAACGAGCAAGCTAGGGTAGTGATTGAGCAATGCTGGAGCAAGGCTACTGCCATGATCAAGCAGTGCTTGAGCAAGGCTGCTACCATGATTGAGCAAGCCACAACAGTGATCAATCAGTGCTGGAGCAAGGCTCCTAGCCTGATCGAGCAAGCCACAGTAGTGATCGATCACTGCTAGAGCAAGGCTGCTACCGTGATCGAGCAAGCTACAACAGTGATCGATCAGTGATCGCGCAATGCACGGGCAAGGCTGCTATCGTTCAGCTACGCTACCGCATTGCTATGCTATCGCAGTACCATGGTCGAGCAAGGCTGCCATCGTGGTACCGTGGTCAAGCAAGCGGCTGCAATGCTACCATGCCTGAGCAAAGCAGCGGCCGTTCTTCCTTGCTACTGTGGTCAAGCAAAAGCCATGGGAGTGATCGAGTATTGCTCGAGCAAGGATGCTACCGTGATCTAGGAAGCCACGACAGTGATCTAGGAAGGCTGCAAGCCCGATCGAGCAAGCCACAGCAGTGATTGATCCGTGCTGGAGAAAGGTTGCTACCCTGATCGAGCAAGCCACAACAATGATCGATCTGTGCTGGAGCAGGGCTGCTACCGTAGCCGAGCAAGGCACAGCAGTGGTCGATCAATGGTTGAGCAAGGCTGCTATCGTGATCGAGCAAGCCAGGGCAGTCATTGAGCAGTGGTTGAGCACGGCTGCTGCAATGATCGAGCAGTGCTCTGGCAAGGCTACTGCAATGATCGAGCAAGCCACAGCAGTGATTGATCTGTGTTGAGGCACGGCTGCTGCCGTGGTCGACCAAGCCATAGCAGCAGTTGATCAGTGCGGGGGCAAGGCTGCTACCGTGGTCGAGCAAGCCACAACAATGATGGATCAGTTCTAGAGCAAGCCTGCGACCATTCAGTGCTACTACCGTGAGCAATGATCGACGTGAGCAATGATCGACGTTAGCAATGATCGATAAGTACTTGAGCATGGCTGCTACCGTGAGCAAGCAAGCTACAACAGTGATCATTCAGTGCTGGAGCAAGGCTGCAACTGTGATCGAGCAAGCCACAGCAGTGATCGATCAGTGATCGAGCAAGGCTGCTAACATGATCGAGCAAGCCACAACAGTGATATATCAGTGATCGAGCAGGGTTGCTACCGTGATCAAGCAAGCCACAATAGTGATCGATCAGTGCTGGAGCAAGGCTGCTACGATGATCGAGCAAGCCACATCAGTGATTGATCAGTGCTGGAGCAAGGCTGCTACCGTGATCGAGCAAGCCACAGCAGTGATCAATGAGTGATTGAGCGCTACTCGAGCAAGGCTTGTACCGTGCTGATGCGCTACCGCACTGCTATGCTACATTGGTACCGTGGTCGAGCAAGGCTGCCACCGTTGTACCATGGTCGAGGAAGCTACTGATATGCTACCAAGCTCGAGCAAGGCTGTGGCCGTGGTACCTTGGTACCGTGGTCGGGCAATAGCCACGGCAATGATCGAGTACTGCTCTCGAAAGGAAGCTACTGTGATCGAGCAAGCTAGGGCAGTGATCGGTCAGTGCTGGAGGAAGGCTCCTACCATGATCGAGCAAGCCACTACAGTGATCGAGCAGTGCTTGAGCAACGCGGCTACCATGATCGATAAAGCCACAGCACTGATCGATCAGTGCTGGAGCAAGGCTGCTGCCCTGATCGAGCAAGCCGCAGCAGTCATCGATCATTGCTAGAGCAAGGCTACTACCATGATCGAGAAACCCACAGCACTGATCGGTCAATGATCGAGCAAGGCAGCTACTGTGATCGAGCAAGCCAGAACAGTGATCGATCAGTGATCGAGCAAGGCTACTACTGTAATTGAGCAAGCCACAATACTGATCGATCAGGGCGGGAGCAAGGCTACTGCCGTGATTGAGCAAGCCATAGCAGTGACTGTTCAGTGATCGAGCACTGCTCGAGCAAGGCTGGTACCGTGCTGCTGTGGTACCTTTGTACTGTGGTCGAGCATGGCTGCCACCATGGTACGGTGGCCGAGCAAGCTGCTGTAATGCCTCCGTGGTTGAGGAAAGCTGTGGTCGTGCTACCTTAGTACCGTGGCCAAGCAAAGCTGCTACCGTGATCGAGCAAGCCAGGGCAAAGATCGAGCAGTGCTGGAGCAAGACTGCTGCCATGATCGAGCAGTGCTGGAGCAAGGCTGCTACCATGATCGACCAAGCCAAAACAGTGATCGATTAGTGCTTGACCAAGCCACAACAGTGATTGATCAGTGCTGGAGCAAGGTTGCTACCGTGATCGAGCAAGCCACAGCAGTGATTGATCAGTGCTGGAGCTAGGCCCCTACCGTGGTCGAGCAAGCCACGGTAGTGATTGATCAGTGATCGTGCAATGCTCGAGCAAGGCTGCTACAGTGCTGCTGCGCTACCACGCTGCTATGCTGCTGCGGAACCATGCTCGAGCAAGGCTGCCACCGTGGTACCGTGGTCGAGGAAGTTGCTACAGTGCTACCCTATTCTAGCAAAGCTACAGTCGCGCTACCTTGGAACCGTCGTTGAGCAAGGCTGCTACCGTGGTACCGTGGTTGAGCAAAACCCACGGCAATGATCAAGGACTGCTCGAGCAAGGATGCTGCCGTGATCGAGCAAGCCACGGCAGTGATCGATCAGTGCTAGATCAAGGCTGCTACCATGATCTAGCAAGCCACAACAGTGATCGATCAGTGTTGGAGCAACGCTGCTACCGTGCTCGAGCAAGCCACAGCGGTGATTGATCAGTGATAGAGCAAGGTTGCTGCCGTGATCGAACAAGCCACAGCAGTCAACGATCAGTGATCGAGCAGTACTCGAGTATTGCTGCTACCATGCTGCTGCGGTGTCGCTTTGCCATGCTACCGTGGTACCATGGTCTAGCAACGCTGCCACGGTGATACTGTGGTTGAGGAAGCTGCAGCAATGCTACTGTGCGTTAGCGAAGCTGCGGCCGTGCTGCCTTGGTACCGTGGTCGAGCAAAAGCCACGGCAGTGATGGAGTACCGCTCGAGCAAGGATGCTATCGTGATCGAGCAAGCCACGGTAGTCATGGAGCGGTGCTTGAGCTAGGCTGCTACGGTGATTGAGCAAGCCATGGTTGTGATCGATCAGTGCTGGAGCAAGGCTGCTACCGTGATCGAGCAAGCCATGGTAGTGATTGAGCATGGCTGCCACCATGGTACCGTGGTCGAGGTAGCTGCTCCAATGCTACCGTGCTCGAGCAAAGCTGCGGCCTTGCTACCTCGGTATCGTGCTTTAGCAATGCTGCTGTTATGATCGAGCAAGCCTGACCATTGATCGAACGGTGTTTGAGCAAGGCTTCTGCCCTGATCGAGTAGTGCTAGAGCAAGGATACGACCATGATCCATCAAGCCACTGCAATAATCAATCAGTTCTGCAACAAGGCTGCTACTGTGATCGAGCAAACCATCGCAGTGATCGATCAGTGATCGAGCAAGGCTACTACGATGATCGAGCAAGCCACGACAGTGATCAATTAGTACCGGTGCAAGGCTGTTGCTGTGATCGAGCAAGCCACAACAGTGATCGATCAGTGATCGAGCACTGCTCTGGCAAGGCTGTTGCTGTGCTACTGCGTACTGCAGTACCGTCGTCGGGTAAGGCTGCCACCGTGGCACTGTGGTCCAGGATGTTGCCGCAATGCTACCGTGCTCGAGCAAGCCACAACGGTGATCGATCAGTGATAGAGCAAGGCTACTACCGTGATCGAGCAAGCCACAGCAGTCCGCGATCAGTAATCGAGCACTGCTCGAGCATGGCTGCTACCATGCTGCTGCGCTACCTCTTTGCCATGCTACCGCGGTACCATGGTCTAGCGACGCTGCCACGGTGATACTGTGGTCGAGGAAGCTGCTGCAATGCTACTGTGCGCTAGCGAAGCTGCGGCCGTGCTACCTTGGTACCGTGGTCGAGCAAAAGCCACGGCAGTGATGGAGTACTGCTCGAGCAAGAATGCTATCATGATCGAGCAATCCACGGTAGTCATGGAGCGGTGCTTGAGCAAGGCTGCTACGGTGATCGAGCAAGCCATGGTAGTGATCGATCAGTGCTGGAGCAAGGCTGCTACTGTGATCGAGCAAGGCATGGCAGTGATTGAACATGGCTGCCACCGTGGTACCGTGGTCGAGGTAGCTGCTCCAATGCTACTGTTCTCGAGCAAAGCTGAGGCCGTCTTACCTCGGTACCGTGCTTCAGCAATGTTGCTACTGTGATCGAGCAGGCCAGGGCATTAATCGAGCAGTGCTGGAGCAAGGATACTACCATGATCCATCAAGCCACGCAGTAATCGATTAGTTCTGGAACAAGGCTGCTACCGTGAGTGAGCAAACCACCGCAGTGATCGATCAGTGATCAAGCACTGCTCGACCAAGGTTGCTACCGTGCTGCTGTGCTGCCACGCTGCTATGCTACCGCAGTACTACGGTCGAGCAAGGCATCCACCATGGTACCATAGTGGAGGAAGTTGCTGCAATGCTACCATGCTCAAGCAAACCTGCGGCCGTGCTACCTTGGTACTATGGTCGAGCAAAGGCCACGGCGGTGATCAAGGCCTGCTGGAGCAAGGAAGCTACCGTGATCGAGCACGCCACTGTAGTGATCGATTACTGCTGGAGCAGGACAGCTACCATGATCGAGCAATCCATAGAACTGATCGATCGGTGATCGAGCACTGCTCAAGCAAGGCCACTACAGTGTTGCTGCGCTACCGCGCTCTATGCTACCGCGGTACCGTGGTCGAGCAAGGTTGCAACCGTGCTACCGTTGTCGAGGAAGCTGCTGCAATGCTACTGCGCTAGAGCAAAGCTGCGGTCGTGCTACCTTGGTACCGTGGTTGAGCAAAGCTGCTACAGTGTTACCGTGGTCACGCAAGGATGCTAGCATGATCAAGCAAGCCATGGCAGTGAAGATTAGTGTTGG
Source organism: Lagerstroemia speciosa (assembly GCA_037672795.1). Classification (NCBI taxonomy): domain Eukaryota; kingdom Viridiplantae; phylum Streptophyta; class Magnoliopsida; order Myrtales; family Lythraceae; genus Lagerstroemia; species Lagerstroemia speciosa. The sequence continues at coordinate 861,587 of CM075309.1, read as the reverse complement.
AGCAAGGCTGGTACTGTGATCGAGCAGCGCTGGAGCAACACTGCTGCCATGATCGAGCAGTGCTTCAGCAAGGCTACTACCGTGATCGAGCAAGCCACCGTAGTGACCGATCAGTACTGGAGCAAGGCTGCTACTGTAATCAAGCAAGACACAGCAGTGATCGATCAGTGTTGGAGCAAGGCTGCTACCATGATCGAGCAAGCCAAAACAGTGATCGATCAGTGATCGAGCACTGCTTGAGCAAGGCTGCTACCGTGCTACTATGCTACCGCGGTACCGTGGTCGAGCAAGGCTCCCACCGTGGTACCGTGAAGGAGGAAGCTGCTACAATGCTACCATGCTCGAGCAAACTTGTGGCCATGCTACCTTGGCACTGTGGTCAAGCAAAAGCCACGACAGTGATCGAGGGCTGCTGGAGCACGGATGCTACCGTGACCAAGCACACCATGGCATTGATCGACTACTGCCGGAGCATGGCTGCTACCATGATCTAGCATTGCTTGAGCAAGGCTACTACCATGATCGAGCATAACTGCAGCAAGGATGCTACCATGATCGAGGCAGCCACAACGATGATCGATCAGTGCTGGAGCAAGGCTGCTACCGTTATCGAGCAAACCACATCAGTGATCGATCAGTGCTGGAGCAAGGCTGCTACAGCGTTCGAGCAGTGCTGCAACAAAGCTGCTGCCATGATCGAGCAGTGCTGGAGCAAGGCTACTACCGTGATCGAGCAAGGCACTGCAGTGATCGATAAGTGCTGGAGCAAGGCTTCTACCGTGATCGAGCAAGACACAGCAGTGATCGATCAGTGCTGGATAGCAAGGCTGCTACTGTGATCGAGCAAGCCAAAACAGTCATTGATAAGTGTTTGAGCACTGCTTGAGCAAGGCTGCCACCATGCTACTGTGCTACCGCCTACTATCCTACCGCGGTACCGTGGTCGAGCAAGGCTTCCACCGTGGTACTATGGTGGAGGAAGCTACTGCAATGCTACCATGCTCAAGCAAACTTGCGGCCATGCTACCTTGGTACTGTGGCCGAGCAAAAGCCACGACAGTGATCGAGGGCTGCTGGAGCAAGGCTGCAACAGTGATCTAGCAAGCCAGAAGAGCGATCGATCAGTGATCGAGCACTGCTGGAGTAAGTCTTCTACTGTGCTGGTGTGCTACTTCGCTGCTATCCTACCTCGGTACCGTGGTCGAGCAAGGCACCCACCGAGGCACCGTGGCGGAGGAAGCTTCTACAATGCTACCATGCTCGAGCTAACCTACAGCGGTGCTACCTTGGTACTGTGGCCGAGCAAAAGCCACAGTAGTGATCGATGGTTGCTGGAGCAAGGATGCTGCTGCGATCGAGCGCGCCACGGTAGTGATCAATTACTGCTGGAGCAAGGCTGCTACCGTGATGGAGCAAGCCATGGCAATGATCGATCAGTGCTGGAGAAAGGCTGCTATCGTGCTCGAGCAAGCCAAGGCAGTGATCGAGCAGTGCTGGAGCAACGCTGCTGCCTTGATCGAGCAGTGATTGAGCAAGGCTGCTACAATGTTCGAGCAAGCCACCGGAGTGATTGATCAGCGCTGGAGCAAGGCTGCTACCTTGATCTGGCAAGCCATGGCATTGATCAATATGTGCTGGAGCAAGGCTGCTACCGTGGTCGAGCAAGCCATAGCAATGATCGATCAGTGCTGGAGCAAGGCTGCTACCATGATTGAGCAAACCAGAACAGTGATTGATCAGTGATCGAGCACTGTTCGAGCAAGGCAGCTATCGCGCTACTATGCTACCGCGGTACCATGGTCGAGCAAAGCTATTGTCAGCCCCTTAAGGCTCAGACATCTATTTTGGCTGGGATGCTAAGTCCCTCAGTAGCATTCCAGCCATGCTATGTGCTAGAGGGAAAACTGTGGTTCAGGCGTGTGGCGGGGCTACGAGTTCCAGCGACGGGAATCTGGTGTAAAATTCCCTGGTAGCAATATCAACTGCTACGAAAGGCAAGAACTTAAAATAAGCTCTTTAGGGGGGTTGTTGATACGCTGATTGGTATGATTTGTGCATCCATTCCCGACGTAGAATCATATGTTTTCGGCCATTTCCCATACATTTAGAGGACAATCACATATCTTTTCTGTATTGGGATTGAATTGCTGTAAATGATAGCTTTTAGAGCTCCACACATGAATTGGATACTGCTGGGAGTTGTTTGATGTGCAGGGAATGATGAAGACATGGCTTATCCGATGCAGCTCCTTTTGTAGATAATTTCTCCTAATTTCTTTGTGAGAAATAGGGCAAATAACATATCATCGGAAAGCTCGTCAAGTCAGGATTCCAACGCATCAAACGGATCTCAATTCGGAGCTGAAATGAGGAAGTTATGGCCAAAGAAAGAAAACTGCACGCTGAACAGAGGATAGACCGCGGTCTACTGAGGCAATGTCACGAACAGGCTTAGACCGCGGTTTACTAAGGCTAAATTCTGGGGACCATTACATCCTATCCCACACTGACCAGACCAAGAATAGAGGAAGTATACCTCCTCTATATATAGTGGTGCACCCCTACATCAAGAGAGGAGATAGATACACATACATATAGACAAGATTTGAAGAGGAACGCAAAGCAACACTCAAGAAATACGAGGAAGGGATCACAACAACACATCGGCAAGTCGGGATTAGGAGATTCGACTTCACCATCTAGAGTTTCTTCTGTCCCTTTTCTCCTTGTTTCTCAATGTTAACTTCTCTTCAAACTCTTGTATTTCCTTCTACTATGTTGAACTAAACCCCTAGAATCTAGGGGGATCAATGGACCCATTTCTATGTCTTAAGTAAAGCTCTTATCTTTCACATATATGATTCTGTCCAGGTACGCCTCCTTGGTGTTATTTATGCAATTTCGTACTTAATGCTTTCTTTTGGAATGGCCACCCACGAGAATGAACTTGCGACCGCGAGGAGCCTCGGAAGAGGGAATCGATGTCATGCTAGAAGTTGCATAATCTAGGTTAGCTTATACCGGAAGGTGAGGTTATTCGTGCGAGCACATCGGAAGATGGTGAGCACCCTAGATAGCCATTTAGGGTTGGTTTAGTTTGGCCTTTCAACACTAATCGCCTAGGAATAGAGTGGATTAGTGTCTTCCGCTTAGGTACATTCGTATGACATCGGAAGGTGCGTACGATGGAAGTGGGGAAACCCTAGAACCCTAGGTTAGTAACATGACAGAATTCGTTGTGTGAAAGAGGATTCTTGCTTAAGACTAGAATTGGTGAAGTTGTGAACCTTAGGAGCTTTTTATCGACTGATTTCCAGCTGATTATTTTCTGTTTGTTTCTTTTTTGTCATTCTAAGTACATGCACTCTACTCAACCGATTGGATTGACTTGGCTTGGAACTCGTTGTGTTAATTTTAGTGCTTAGCAATAGAATCCTCGTGGGAACGATACTCTACTCACTTTATATTACTTGTCTACGATACGTATACTTGCGTGCACAACCTTCAAATACGCAACAGGGGTATGTGGTGGCAGCTTCCCTCGGTACCAAGGCATAGGGTGTGGACGCACATCCACGGTAGCGTGCTGGGATGCTCGCGTGTGCAATGGCACAAGCGTGGTACCTTCTGGCAAGGGATGATTGTCATGGTGATTGATTGAGATCGATCACGTAGCGGGATGCTTGGTCAGAGGATCGTTGGGTGTCACGATCCACGGCTGGAATTCATGACGATGTTGCTTGATCAGGTGTTCGGTATGTTGCTTGATTTTGGATCTACTGACGGCTTGGCTATGTTCGATCAGGTGCTCGGTCAGTGCTTGAGCAAGCCTCGTGGCGGACACGGTAGCATGCTAGCACAACAGGCACGCTACTATGCTGGTGACTTCGTGGCGGGATACCATGGCGTGCTAGCTCTAGCAGCACGCTACGTTGCTGGCAACCTTGTAGCGGAATACCGTAGCGTGCTACTGCTGAGCACGCTACCACGTGGCGACGATGGGCAACATGCTGCTAGCTATGTGACCACGTGCTAGCAGCATACCAAGCGATGGTGGCTGAACCATGGGCACATGCTCGGTGCATGTGACCCAACTGAGTGTGGGTGGCACTCAGGTGGACCCAATGGACCATGACGGTGCGGACCATGGGATGGCGGTTGACCCGTTGACCGAAGCTGCTTTGACCAGGCAGTTGTCCAATCATGAAGCAGTTACCTAGCTATTTTATGTGTCTTGTAACTTCTCTGGCAGTTGTGCTTGTGTTTGATTGGTTGGGAATTTCGGGTCCCTGTGTCTTTGTTGGTAATTTGGCCATTGACACAGAACAGAACATACTCATTGTGAGTGACGAATAGAGTAGGGATTCTCTAGTTCGGGTGAGTGCTCTTGTATCACGGGATTCGGGAGTGCTTGTGTAAGGGTTTTATTTTAGACTCAGGTATCCAATTTTGTGAATGGAAGAGTTATGATTTCCCTTACTCGTGTTGCTTGTTCCTGATCATTGTTGCGTAACCTCGATCGATCGATCTTGATTCGTGTGTTGACTTGGTTGGCTAAGGGCGTTGTGGTCGCTTAGCACCATCACAGAGTGGAAAAATTCGGTCGCTTAGCACCTGTGACAGTTGGTATCAGAGTACGGTTTAGTGCGGGTTTGAGGATTTGGCAACAGTTTCGACATTATTGATTGATGCTGCGCATGGATGCGCTTAGGGAACTAGTTTCGGCTCTTGAAGCAACCTTCGGTGATCTGGGTTCAACGAATGGAACAGTGGCAGATGTGCTGGCATTGTTGCGGGCAGAAGTAACTCAGATGAAGGAGGATGTTGTTCTCCTACGTCGGGCACTCGCCAGTGGTGTGGCGGAGCCTGAGGGATCGCGAGCAAAAGTGAAGGTGCCAGAACTGAAAGCCTTCAATGGCACCAGGAGTTCAAAGGATCTGGAGAACTTCTTATGGGACATCGAGCACTACTTTGATGCTGCTCGTATTCCTGAAGGCGAGAGAGTCTCGATGGCAGTCATGTACCTGTCGGGGGATGCAAAACTGTGGTGGTGGACCCATGAGCAAGATGTGGAATCTGGCGGGCGACCACAACTCAGAGACTGGTCATCTCTGAAGCGGGAATTGAAGGAGCAGTTCCTCCCCACTAACTCCTCATGGGCTGCTCGTGAGGCACTGTGCTACCTCAAACAGACAAGTTCGGTTCGAGACTATGTGAAGGAATTTAGTTCCTTGATGCTGGACGTGACAGGAATGTCCGAAGTAGACAAATTATTTAACTTCATGCGGGGTTTGAAGTCGTGGGCACAGTTGGAACTTCGAAGGCAGGGAGTGCAGGATCTCCCCACTGCCATGGCAAAAGTAGATGCATTGATCGATTTGCAGGTGTCTAAGACCGACGATGGCAAGTCAAAGAAGGATGGCAAATCGAAGGACAAAGCCTCGAAGGGTGGCAAACCGACTGGGAAGTCCGATAAGGCAAAGAAGCCATTGAAGGGTGAGAAAGGCAAGGAAAAAGCTTCCAATTCCAACACGAAATGGAAGGATCCAAAGAAGCACCCTGGCTGTTTCATTTGCAACGGACCACACCGTGCCCAAGACTGTCCCAAGAAGGAGAAACTCTCGGCATTGGTGAATCAGTCAGATGATTCTGACGATGGTGGGAACAGAACGAAGGTGGCCCCTTTGCAGATTCTCGGTGTTGTTCGTGCTGGGAAGAAGACACGCTCTGGAAGCGGATTGACCTATGTCCCGATGGAACTGAACTCCAGGAAGATTGTGGCAATGGTGGACACTGGCGCCACACACAACTTCGTGTTTGATCAAGTTGTGAATACTCTGGGATTGTGCGTGAAGAAGCAGAATCACCGCATTAAGGCAGTGAATTCCCAGAGTCGACCAATCCTTGGCATGGCAAAGGATGTGCGAGTTCGGATCGGTGAATGGACGGGACTGCTGGATGTCATGGTCATTCCCATGGATGACTTTGACGTGATATTGGGTAACGATTTCTTTGAGCATGCTAATGTAGCTGTTCACCCGAATCTATCTGGATTGATGATCGCAGATCCAAAGAAACCTTGTTTCGTGCAAGGGTTCAAGGAGTTGAACCAGTCGGAGAGGATTCCTGTTGAGAATGTCTTAGCTATGCAGTTGGCCAAAGGGTGGAAGAAAGGTCATCCGACCTACCTGGCGGCGATATATGCTGTGGAACTAGAGGAACTGTAGATACCAGGGTTCCAGAGCAGGTGGAAGCATTCTTGGACGAGTTCAAGGATGTGATGCCCAAAGATTTACCTAAGGGCTTACCACCAAGGCAAGCGGTGGATCACAAGATCGAGTTGATGCCGGGCATGAAACCTCCTGCCTGGGCTCCCTACCGAATGTCGCCTAAAGAATTGGAGAAGTTGCGGTTGCAACTCACGGAGTTGTTAGACTCGGGGAAGATTCAGCCCTCAAAAGCTCCTTATGGTGCTCCTGTGTTGTTTCAGGGAAAGCAGGATGAATCTCTACGACTGTGCATAGATTACCGTGGGCTGAACAAAGTGACTATAAAAAACAAGTACCCGGTGCCCATGATTGCAGATTTATTCGATCGTCTCTGCGGAGTAGAGTACTTCACGAAGCTGGATTTACGCTCAGGTTACTGGCAAGTCCGCATTGCGCAAGGCGATGAGGCAAAAACAACAATGGTAACACGTTATGGTTCCTACGAATTTCTAGTCATGCCATTCGGCTTGACTATTGCACCAGATACTTTTTGTAATCTGATGAATGATGTCTTTCATGATATGCTCGACAAATTCGTAGTTGTGTATTTGGATGACATTGTTGTGTATAGTCGATCCTTTGAGGATCACATGCAGCACTTGAAGTTGGTGTTCCAGCGCCTTAGGGAGAACACCCTGTTCGTGAAGAAAGAAAAATGCGAATTTTGTGTCAAGGAGATCAAATTCCTTGGCCACATTGTGGGCGGTGGTACTGTGCGAATGGACCCCCGGAAAGTCCAAGCAATCAAGGAGTGGCCTGCTCCAACCAAGCTCAGCGAGCTTCGGAGTTTTCTTGGTTTGGCAAAGTATTACCGAAAGTTCATCAAGGGATACTCAAAGAAGGTGTCCCCGCTGACCAACTTGCTGCAAAAAAACCGCACATGGACTTGGGATGATGCATGTTAGGAAGCCTTTGAGGGGCTAAAGTCCATGATCGTAGCAGAGCCTGTTCTGAAGTTGCCGGACTTTGACAAGCCTTTTGAAGTCCATACAGATGCATCCGATCATGCCGTAGGTGGGGTGTTGGTGCAGGAAGGACACCCACTAGCATTTGAGAGCTGGAAGTTGAAACCAGCTAAACAACGCTACTTGGCACACGAGAAGGAAATGCTGGCGGTGGTGCACTGCTTGCGCGTATGGCGGGTATATTTGCTTGGAACCTCATTCCTTGTTAAAACTGATAATGTTGCCAACATGTTCTTCAAGACACAAAAGAAGCTGCCTCCTAGACAGGCACGTTGGCAAGAGTTCCTAGCGGAGTACCACTTTGAGTGGGAACACAGACCCGGCCGTCACAATCTTGTGGTGGATGCATTGAGCAGGAAGGTGGCGGAAATTGTGGTGGCGGAAATTGTGGCGGCGTTGCACCAAATTGAATTTGACTTCGCCAACAAATTGAAGGATCAGGCGAAGGAGGATCGGCTGTACCAGAAGTTGGTGGCACAGGTGCAAGATGGTACCATCAGGCGGTACTGGTTGGAGGATGGGTTGCTGTACGCGAAGGGTGGTCGCGTGTTTGTCCCTAACGGAGGGGGACTTCGATCTCAGCTGCTGCGTGAACACCATGATTCACAGTGGGCTGGGCACCCTGGTCGGGAAAGGATGCTAGCGTTGCTGTCATGCTCATATTACTGGCCGAAGATCGAGGAGGAGATTGAACTCTTTGTGAGGGCTTGTCTTGTCTGCCAGCAAGACAAGGTGGAGAGGCGTGCAGAGGCAGGGCTACTGCAGCCCCTGCCAATACTGGAGAAACCTTGGGTGTCGGTTTTGATGGATTTTGTAAGGGGGTTTCCTGACATGAAAGGATTTGATGCCATAATGGTCGTGGTGGACAGGTTTTCGAAGTATGGAGTCTTCAGACCTGTACCAAAGAACTGCACGGCAGAGATTGCGGCGGATGAGTTCTACCGCAATGTGATAAAGCTGTTTGGACTCCCAATGGATATCATTAGCGACAGGGACACACGTTTCACTGGGGAGATTCTGGACCTGTCTCTTCAACTTGATGGGGACGGAATTGAAATTCTCAACAGCCAACCACCCACAAACAGATGGACAGACTGAAAGGATGAACCAATTGCTGGAGGAGTATCTCAGGCATTACGTGACGAGGAGTCAAAGGAACTGGCTTGACTTGCTGGACACCGCACAGTTCTGCTACAACTTGCATCGCTCCTCATCAAAGGGTTTCAGTCCGTTTGAGCTCGCTATGGGCTATCAGCCGATGACCCCTAGCGAGATAGCTTTGCAAAAGAAGGAAGGCACAAGTCCCGCAGTGTACCAGTTTGCAAGGAACAAGCAAGAGATGCTTGAGGAAGCCCAGGACAGCCTTGCAAAGGCAGCTCGTCATATGAAGAAGTACGCGGACAAGGGGCGAAGGCCGCTCGAGTTTCAGGTTGGTGATAAAGTGATGCTAAAACTCACGCCCCAAATCTAGAAGAAAGTGACTAGCAAGCGATGGCACAAGGGTCTGATCCAGAGGTACGACGGACCATTCGAGATAGTGAAGCGGATCGGAGCCGTTGACTATCGGCTGGCACTACCAGAGAGGATGAAGATTCATCCTACCTTCCATGTCAGTTTCCTTAAACCTTATCATGAGGATGATGATCCGGAGCGCTTAAAACCAAAACGCGCTCCCCTGACTGTGATGAAGGAATTGGAGAAGGAAGTTGACCGAGTGCTGGACCACAGAGTGTTGGGTCATAGCAAGAAGAATCGGAGAACCGAGTAATTGGTCTCATGGAAGGATTGGCCTATGTCAGAAGCAAGCTGGAGAAGGAGGCTATGCTTTGCAGTTCGAGGAGAAAATTCAAGAGTATCTTTGGTCTGTTCCGATGAGGGCGTCAGCTTCTTCTAGTGGGGGTGGTTTGTTAGCCCCTTAATGCTCAGACATCTATTCTGGCTGGGATGCTAAGTCCCTCAGTAGCATTCCAACCATGCTATGTGCTAGAGGGAAAACTGTGGTTCAGGCGTGTGGCGGCGCTACGAGTTCCAGCGACAGGAATCTGGTGTAAAATTCCCTGGTAGTAATATCACCTGCTACGAAAGGCAAGAACTTAAAATAAGCTCTTTAGGGGAGTATGTGGTGGTAGCCTCCCTCGGTACTAAGGCGTAGGGTGTGGACGCACATCCACGGTAGTGTGCTGGGATGCTCGTGTGCACAATGGCACGAGCGTGGTACCGTGTGGCGACGGATGATCGTCACGGTGATCGATCGAGATCGATCACGTAGCGGGATGCTCGGTCAGAGGATCGTTGGGTGTCACGATCCACGGCTGGAATTCATGGCGGTGTTGCTCGATCAGGTGTTCAGTATGTTGCTCGATTATTGATCTACTGACAGCTTGGCTATGTTCGATCAGGTGCTCGGTCAGTGCTCGAGCAAGCCTCGTGGCGGACATGGTAGCATGCTAGCACAAGAGGCACGCTACTATGCTGGTGACTTCATGGCTGGATACCGTGGCGTGCTAGCGCTATCAGCACACTACGTCGCTAGCAACCTTGTAGCGAGATACCGTGGCGGATACCATGGCATGCTAGCGCTAGCAGCACGCTACGCTGCTAGCAACCTTGTAGCGGAATACCGTGACGGACACCGTAGCGTGCTACTGCTGAGCACGCTACCACGTGGCGATGATGGGCAACACGCTGCTAGCTATGTGACCACGTGCTAGCAGCATACCAAGCGATGGTGGCTGAACCATGGGCACATGCTTGGTGCATGTGACCCAACTGAGTGTGGGTGGCACTCAGGTGGACCCGATGGACCATGACGGTGCGGACCATGGGATGGTAGTTGACCCATTGACCGAAGCTGCTTTGACTAGGCGGTTGTCCAATCATGAAGTAGTTACCTGGTAGTTTATGTGTCTTGTAACTTCTCTGGCAGTTGTGCTTGTGTCTGATTGGTTGGGAATTTCGAGTCCCTGTGTCTTTGTTTGGAATTCGGCCATTGACACAAAACAGAACATACTCATTGCGAGTGACGAACAGCGTAGGTATTCTCTAGTTCGGGTGAGTGCTCTTGTATCACAGGATTTGGGAGTGCTTGTGTAAGGGTTTTATTTCAGACTCGAGTATCCAATTCTGTGAATGGAAGAGTTATGATTTCCCTTACTAGTGTCGCTCGTTCCTGATCATTGTTGCGTAACCTCGATCGATCGATCTTGATTCGTGTGTTGACTTGGTTGGCTAAGGGCGCTGTGGTCGCTTAGCACCATCATAGAGCGGAAAAATTCGGTGTGATTTTCGACCCTGTGACAGCTACCACCAAGGGACCGTGGTCGAAGAAGCTGCTGCAATGCTACCCTGCTCGAGCAAAGCTGTGGCCGTGCTACCTATGCACCATAGTTGAGCAAAAGCCACGACAGTGATCAAGGGCTGCTTGAGCAATGATGCTACAGTGATCGAGCACTCCATGGTAGTGATCGATTAGTGTCGGAGCAAGGCTGCTACCGTGATCAAGCAAGCCAGGGCAGTGATTGAGCAGTGCTGGAGCAAGGCTGCTGCCATGATCGAGCAAGCACCAACGGTGATTAATCAGTGCTGGAACAAGGCTGCTACCTTGATCGAGCAAGCCTCAGTAGTGATCGATCAGTACTGGAGCAAGGCTGCTACCGTGCTACTGCGCTACCCAGCTGCTATGCTACCGCAGTACTGTGGTTGAGCAAGGCTACCACCGTGGTACCGCGGTCGAGGAAGCTGCTGCAAATGCTACCGTGCTAGAGCAAAGCTATGGCCATGCTACCTTTGCACCGTGGTGGAGCAAGGCTGCTACTGTGGTACTGTGGTCGGGCAAATGCCACGACAGTTATGGAGGACTGCTCGAGCAAGGATGCTATCGTGATCTAGCAAGCCACGACAGTGATCGATTAGTGCTGGAGCAAGGCTGCTACCGTGATCGAGCAAGCCAGGGCAGTGATAGAGCACTGCTGAAGCAACGCTGCTGCCATGATCGAGGAGTGCTTGAGCAAGGCTGCTACAATGTTCGAGCAAGCCACCGCAGTGATCAATCAGTGCTGAAGCAAGGCCGCTACCTTGATCTAGCACGCCACAGCATTGATCGATAAGTGCTGGAGCAAGGCTACTACCCTGATCGCGCAAGCCACAACAGTGATCGATCAGTGCTGGAGCAAGGCTGCTACCGCGCGGGTATCCTACCATGGTACCGTGGTCGAGCAAGGCTTCCATCGTGGTACCGTGATGGAGGAAGCCGCTGCAATGCTACCATGCTCGAGCAAACCTGCGGCCATGCTAACTTGGTACTGTGGCCGAGCAAAGCCACGATAGTGATCGAGGGCTGCTGGAGCAAGGATGCAACCGTGATCGAGCAAGCCAGAACAGCGATCGATCAGTGATCGAGCATTGCTCGAGTAAGTCTTCTACTGTGCTAGTGTGCTACCTCGCTGCCATCCTACCTCGTTACCGTGGTCGAGCAAGGCATCCATCGTGGCACCATGGTGTAGGAAGCTTATGCAATTCTACCATGCTCGAGCTAACCTACGGCGGTGCTACCTTAGTACCGTGGCCGAGTAAAAGCCACGGTAGTGATCGATGGTTGCTGGAACAAGGATGCTGTCGCGATAGAGCACGCCACTACAGTGAACAATTACTGCTGGAGCAAGGCTGCTACCGTGATGAAGCAAGCCACGACAGAAATCGATCAGTGCTGGAGAAAGGCTGCTACCGTGCTCGAGCAAGCCAAAGGAGTGATCGAGCAGTCCTGGAGCAATGTTGCTGCCTTGATCGAGCAGTGCTTGAGCAAGGCTACTACAATGATCGAGCAAGCCACCGGAGTGATCGATCAGTGTGGGAGCAAGGCTGCTACGCAACCCACAACATTGATCAGTAAGTGCTGGAGCAAGGCTGCTACTGTGATCGAGCAAGCCCTAGCAGTGATCGATCAGTGCTGGAGCAAGGCTACTACCGTGATTGAGCAAACCAGAATAGTGATCGATCAGTGATCGAGCACTGCTCGAGCAAGGCAGCTACTGTGCTACTGCGCTACCGCGGTACCATGGTCGAGCAAGGCTACCACTGTGGTACCGTGGTTGAGGAAGCTACTGCAATGCTACCCTGCTCGACCAAAGCTGTGGCCATGCTACCTTGGTATCATAGTCGAGCAAAAGCCACGACAGTGATCGAGGGCTGCTTGAGCAATGATGCTACGGTGATTGAGCACACCACCGTAGTGATGGATTAGTGTCGGAGCAAGGCTGCTACCATGATCGAGCAAACCAGGGCAGTGATTTAGTAGTGCTGGAGAAAGGCTACTGCCATGATCGAGCAGTGCTGCAACAAGGCGACTAAGATGATCGAGCAAGCCGCAACGGTGATCGATCGGTGCTAGAACAAGGCTGCTATTGTGATTGGGCAAGGCATAGTAGTCATCGATCAGTGATTGTGCAAGGATGCTACATTGATCGAGCAAGTCTCAACAGTGATCAATCAGTGCTAGAGCAAGGCTACTACTGTGCTACTACGCTACCTAGCTTCTATGCTGCCGTAGTACCGTGGTTGAGCAAGGCTACCATCATGGTATCGCGGTCGAGGAAGCTGCCGCAATGCTACCATGCTAGAGCAAAGCTATGGCCATGCTACCTTTGCACCGTGGTCGAGCAAGGCTGCTACCGTGGCACCGTGGTCGGGCAAATGCCACGACAGTTATGGAGGACCGCTCGAGCAAGGATTCTACCGTGATCTAGCAAGCCGCGACAGTGATCGATCAGTGCTGGAGCAAGGATGCTACCGTGATTGTGCAAGCCTGGGCAGTGATAGAGCATTGCTGCAGCAACGTTGCTGCCATGAATGAGAAGTGCTTGAGCAAGGCTGCTACAATGATCGAGCAAGCCACCGCAGTGACCAATCAGTGCTGGAGCAAGGCTGCTACCTTGATCTAGCAAGCCACAGCATTGATCGATAAGTGCTGGAGCAAGGCTACTACTGTGATCGAGTAAGCCACAACAGTGATCGATCAGTGCTGGAGCAAGGCTGCTACCCCATTGCTATGCTACCGCGCTAATATCCTACCACGGTACCGTGGTCGAGCAAGGCTTCCACAGTGCTACCGTGGTGGAGGAAGCCGCTGCAATGCTACCATGCTCGAGCAAACCTGCGGCCATGCTACCATGGTACTATGGCCGAGCAAAGCCGCGGCAGTGATCGAGGGCTGCTGGAGCAAGGATGCAACCGTGATCGAGCAAGCTAGAACAGTGATCGATCAGTGATCAAGCACTGCTGGAGTAAGACTTCTACTATGCTGGTGTGCTACCTCGCTGCTATCCTACCTTGGTACCGTGGTCGAGCAAGGCATCCACCGTGGCACCGTGGTGGAGGAAGCTTCTGCAATGCTACCATGCTCGAGCTAACCTGTGACAATACTACCTTGGTACCGTGGCCGAGCAAAAGCCACGGTAGTGATCAATGGTTACTGGAACAAGGATGCTGCCGCGATAGAGCATTCCATGGCAGTGATCAATTACTGCTAGAGCAGGGCTGCTACGGTGATGGAGCAAGCCACGACAATGATCAATCAGTGCTGGAGAAAGGTTGCTACCGTGCTCGAGCAAGCCAAGGCAGTGATCGAGCAGTGCTGGAGCAACGCTGCTGCCTTGATCGAGCAGTGCTTGAGCAAGGCTGCTACAATGATTGAGCAAGCCACCGGAGTGATCGATCGGTGCTGGAGCAAGGCTGCTACCTTGATCTAGCAAGCCACACCATTGATCAATAAATGCTGGAGCAAGGCTACTACCGTGATCGAACATGCCATAGCAGTGATCGATCAGTGCTGGAGCAAGGCTGCTACCCTGATTGAGCAAACCACAACAGTGGTCGATCAATGATCGAGCACTGCTCGGGCAAGGCAGCTACCGTGCTACTGCGCTACCGCGATGCTATGCTACCGCAGCACCACGGTCGAGCAAGGCTACCACCATGGTACCGTGGTCGAGGAAGCTGCTGCAATGCTACCCTGCTCGAACAAGGTTGTGGCCATGCTACCTTGGCACCATAGTCGAGCAAAAGCCACCACAGTGATCGAGGGTTACTTGAGCGATAATGCTACGGTGACCGAGCACACCACGATAGTGAACGATTAGTGTCGGAGCAAGGCTGCTACTGTGATCGAGCAAGCCAAGGTAGAGATTGAGCAGTTCTAGAGCAAGGCTGCTGCCATGATTGAACAAACCTGCGGCCATGCTACCTTGGTACTGTGGCCGAGCAAAGCCACAACAGTGATTGACAGCTGCTGGAGCAAGGATGCGATCGTCATCGAGCAAGCCAGAACAACAATCGATCAGTGATCGAGCACTGCTCGTGCAAGGCTACTACCATGCTGGTGTGCAACCGCGCTGCTATGCTACCACCGTACCATGGTCGAGCAAGGCTTCCACCATTGTACCGCGGTGGAGGTCGTGCTACCTTTGTACTGTGGTCGAGCAACGCTGCTACCGTGGTACCATGGTCGAGCAAATGGCACGGCAGTTATCGAGGAGTGCTCGAGCAAGGATGCTACCGTGATCTAGCAAGCCACGGTAGTGATCAAACAGTGCTGGAGCAAGGCTGCTACAGTGATCTAGCATGCCAGGGTAGAAATCGAGCACTGCAGGAGCAACGCTGCTGCCATGATTGAGTAGTGATGGAGCAAGGCTGCTACAATGATCGAGCAAGCCATCGCAGTGATCGATTAGTGATGGAGCAAGGCTGCTACCTTGATCTAGCGAGCCACAGCATTGGTCGATAAGCGCTGGAGCAAGTCTACTACCGTGATCCAACAAGCCACAATAGTGATCGAACAGTGCCGGAGCAGGCCTGCTACCATGATCGAGCAAACCAGAACAGTGATCGATCAACGATCGAGCGCTGCTTGAGCAAGGCAGCTACCGAGCTGCTGCGGTGCCGCGCTGCTATGCTACCACGGTACCGTGGTCAAGCAAGCCTGCCACGGTGGTACCGTGGTCGAGAAAGCTGCAGCCATGCTACCTTGGTACCGTGGTGGAGCAAAGGCCACGACAGTGATCGAGTACTGCTCGAGCTAGGATGCTACCGTGTTCGACCAAGCCCCGGCAGTGATCGATCAGTGCTGGGGCAAGGCTGCTATCATGATCGACCAAGACATGGCAGTGATCGACAAAAGCATGGCAGTGATCAACAAAAACATGGCAGTGATCGAGAAGTGCTTGATTAAGGCTGGTACCATGATCAAGGAAGCCACAGAGTGATCAATCAATGCTGGATCAAGGCTGCTACCCTAATCGAAAGCTAAAGCAGTGATTGATCGGTGTCAGAGCAAGGCTGCTACCGTGATCGAGCAAGCAATGGCAGTGATCGACCAGTGATCGAGCACAGCTTAAGCAAGACTGCTACCATGGTACTGCACTACAGCTCTGCGATGCTACCGCAGTATTGTGGTCGAGCAAGGCTGCCATCGTGGTACTGTGGTGGAGGAAAGCTGCGGCCGTGCAACCATGGCACCATTGTAGAGTAAGCCTGCTACCGTGGCACTGTGGATGAGCGAAAGCCACAGCAGTGATCGAGGACTGCTGGCGCAAGCATGGTACTGTGATCGAGCAAGCTAGGGCGGAGATCGAGTAGTGTTGGGGCAAGGCTGCTGCCATGAATGAGCATGATTTCTCCCCTTATCGAGCAAGCCATAGTAGTGATCAATCAGTGCCAGAGCAAGGCTGCCACCGTAATCAAGCAAGGCACAGCGGTGATCGTTCAGTGATCTAGCACTGCTAGAGCAAGGCTGCTGCCGTGCTGCTACGCTACCACGCTGCTGTGCCACTGCGGTACTGTGGTCTGGCAAGGCTGCCATGGTGGTACTGTGATAGAGGAAGCTGCTGCAATACCACCACGCACGAGAAAAGCTGCGGCCGTGCTACCTTGGTACAGTGGTCGAGCAAGGCTGCTACCGTGGTACCGTGGTCAAGCAAAAGCCACGGCAACGATGAATGACTACTTGAGCTAGGATGCTACCGTGAGCGAGCAAGCCATGGCAGTCATCGATCAGTGCTAGAGCAAGGCTGCTACTGTGATCGAGCAAGCCAGGGCAGTGATCTACCAGTGCTAGAGCAAGTCTGCTGCCATGATCGAACAGTGCTGGAGCAAGGCTACTACAATAATCAAGCAAGCCACAACGTTGATCATTCAGTGCTGGAGCAAGGCTACTACCGTAATCGAGCAAGCCAAAGTAGTTATCCATCAGTGATCGGGCAAGGCTGCTGCCATGATCGAGCAAGGCTGCTGCCATGATCGAGCAAGTCACAGCAGTGATCGATCAGTGTTGAAGGAAGGTTGCTACCATGCTGCTGCCCTACTGTGCTGCCATGCTACCGCAGTACCGTGGTCGAGGAAGATGCTGCAATGCTATCGTGCTACCTTGGTACTGTGGTCGGGCAAAAGTCACAACAGTGATCTAGTACTGCTCGAGCAAGGATGGCACCGTGATCGAGCAAGCCACGACAGTGATCGATCAGTGCTGGAGCAAAGCTGCTACCGTGTTCGAGCAAGCCAGGGTAGTGATCGAACACTGCTGGAGCAAGGCTGATGCCATGATCGAGCGGTGTGGGAGTAAGGCTGCTACCATGATCGAGCAAGCCACAACGTTGATCGATCAGTGCCGGAGCAAGGCTGCTACCGTAATCGAGCAAGCCACAGCAGTGATCCATCAGTGACCGTGCAAGGCTGCTACCCTGATCGAGGCTGCTACCGTGGCACCGTGGTTGAGCGAAAGCCACACCAGTGATCAAGGACTGCTGGGGCAAGGATGGTACTGTGATCGAGCAAGCTAGGGCAGTGATCGAACAGTGCTGGGGAAAGGCTATTGCCATGAACGAGCAGTGCTGGAACAAGGTTTCCACCTTGCTCGAGCAGGCCATAGTAGTGATCCATCCGCGCCAGAGCAAAGCTGCCACCGTGATCGAGCAAGGCACAGCAGTGGTCGATCAGTGATCGTGCATTGCTGAAGGAAGGCTACTACAGTGCTGCCGCGCTGCCACGCTGCTATGCTGCCGCGGTACCATGGTCTAGCAAGGCTGCCACTGTGGTACCGTGGTAGAGGAATCTGCTGCACTGCTGTCGTGCACGAGAAAAGTTGCGGTCGTGCTACCTTGGTACCGTGCTAGAGCAAGGCTCCTGCCATGGCACAGTTGTTGAGCAAAGCCGCTGCACCAATCAAGGACTGCTCGAGCAACGATGCTACCATGAGCGAGCAAGCCATTGCAATGATCGATCAGTGTTGGAGCAAGGCTGCTACCGTGATAGAGCAAGGCAGGGCGGTGATCGAGCAGTGCTTGAGCTAGGCTGCTGCCATGATCGAGCAGTGCTGGAGCAAGGCTGCTACCATGATCGAGCAAGCCATAGCGTGGATCGATCAGTGCTGGAGCAAGGCTGCTACCGTAATCGAGCATGCCACAACAGTGATACATCAGTGACCGAGCAAGGCTGCTACCTTGATCTAGCAAGCCACAGCTGTGATCGATCAGTGTTGGAGCAAGGCTACTACCGTGGCACCGTGGTTGAGCGAAAGCCACGCCAGTGATCGACGACCGCTGGGGCAAGGATGGTACTGTGATCGAGCAAGCTAGGGCAGTGATCGAACAGTGCTGGAGCAAGGCTACTGCCATGAACGAGCAGTGCTAGAGCAAGGTTTCTGCCTTGATCGAGCAAGCCACAGTAGTGATCCATCCGCACCGGAGCAAGGCTGCCACCGTGATCCAGCAAGGCACAGCAGTGATCGATCAGTGATCATGCATTGCTCAAGGAAGGCTACTGTCATGCTGCTGCGCTGCCACGTTGCTATGCTGCCGTGGTACTGTGGTCCAGCAAGGCTACCACCATGGTACGGTGGTAGAGGAAGCTGCTGCACTGCTACCATGCACAAGAAAAGCTGTGGTCGTGCTACCTTGGTACCATGCTAGAGCAAAGCTGCTGCCGTGGTACCGTGGTTGAGGAAAAGCCGCTACAACAATCAAGGACTGCTCGAGCAACAATCCTACCGTGTGCGAGCAAGCCATTGTAGTGATCGATCAGTGCTGGAGCAAGGTTGCTACCGTGATAGAGCAAGGAAGGGCAGTGATCGAGCAGTGCCTGAGCTAGGCTGTTGCCATGATTGAGCAGTGTTGGAGCAAGCCTACTACCATGATCGAGCAAGCCACAGCGTTGATCGATCAATGCTGGAGCAAGGCTGCTACCGTAATCGAGCAAGCCACAGCCGTGATCCATCAGTGACCGAGCAAGGCTGCTACCCTGATCCAGCAAGCCACAGCTGTGAACGATTAGTGTTGGAGCAAGGCTACTACCATGGCACTGTGGTTGAGCAATGCTGCTACCGTGGCACCGTGGTTGAGCGAAAGCCACGCCAGTGATCGAGAACTGCTGGGGCAAGGATGGTACTGTGATCGTGCAACCTAGGGCAGCGATCGAGCAATGTTAGAGCAAGGCTACTGCCATGAACGAGCAGTGTTGGAGCAAGGTTTCTACCTTGATCGAGCAAGCCACAGCAGTGATCAATCAGCGCTGGAGCAAGGCTGCCACGGTGATCGAGCAAGGCACAGCAGTGATCGATCAGTGATCGTGCACTGCTCGAGCAAGGCTGCTGCCATGCTGCGGCGCTGCCACACTGTTATGCTGCTGCGGTACCGTGGTCCAGCAAGGCTGCCACCGTGGTACGGTGGTAGAGGAAGCTACTGCAATGCTACCGTGCACGAGAAAAGCTGCGGCCATGCCACCTTGGTACGTGGTAGAGCAAGGCTATTGCCTTGGTACCGTGGTCAAGCAAAAGCCACGACAGCGATCAAGGACTGCTCGAGCAAGGATGCTACCGTAAGCGAGCAAGCCATGGCAGTGATCGATCAGTGCTGGAGCAAGGCTGCTACCAACGATTGAGCAAGGCAGGGCAGTGACCAAGCAGTACTTGAGCATGGCTGTTGCCATGA
>CM075309.1:832488-841881 GCA_037672795.1 Lagerstroemia speciosa | reverse complement strand
CTGCAATGCTACGGTGCTCGAACAAAGCTGCAGCCATGCTACGTTGGTACCGTCATCGAGCAAGGCTGGTACTGTGGTACCGTGGTCGAGCAAAAGCAATGGCAGTGATCGAGGACTGCTCGAGCAAGTATGCTATGGGGATCGAGCAAGCCACGACAGTGATCGATTAGTGCTGGAGCAGGGCTGCTACCGTGATCGAGCAAGCCAGGGCAATCGAGCAGTGCCTGAGCAAGGCTACTGCCATGATCGAGCAGTGCTGGAGCAAGGCTGCTACCATGCTCAAGCAACCCACAGTAGTGATCGATCAATGTTGGAGCAAGGGTGCCACCTGATCGAGCAAACCACAGCAGTGATCGATTAGGGATTGATCAGTGCTGGAGCATGACCGCTACCGTGATCGCGCAAGCCACAACAGTGATGGATCAGTGCTGGAGCAAGGTTGCTACTGTGATCGAGCAAGCCACAGCAGTGATCAATCAGTGCTCGAGCAAGGCTACTACTACGATCGAGAAAGCCAGGGTAGTGATCGAGCAGTGCTTGAGCAAGGCTACTGCATGATCGAGTAGTGCTCGAGCAAGGCTACTATGATGATCTAGCAAGCCACAGCAGTGATTCATCGGTGCTGGAGGAAGGCTGCTATCGTGATCGAGCAAGGCTGCTACAGTGCTGCTGCACTGCTGCGCTACTATGCTACCGCGGTCAAGCGAGGTTGCCACCGTGGTACCGAGGTGGAGGAAGCAGCTGCAATGCTACCGAGCTCGAGCAAAGCTGCGACTGTGCTACATTGGTACCATGGTCGAGGAAGGTTGATACCATGGTATCGTGGCCGAGCAAAAGCCATGGCAGTGATCGAGGACCGCTCGAGCAAGGATGCTACCGTGATCGAGCAAGGCACGGCAGTGATCGATCAGTGCAAGAGCAAGGCTGCTGCCATGATCGAGCAGTGCTTGAGCAAGGATGCTACCATGATCGAGCAAGCCATGGCAGTGATCGATTAGTGTTGTAGCAAGGCTGCTACCGTGATCGAGTAAGCTAGGGCAGTGATCGAGCAGTGCCTGAGCAAGGCTGCCGCAATGATCCAACGGTGTTGGAGCAAGGCTTCTACCATGATAGACCAAGCCACAGTAGTGATTGATCGGTGCTGGAGCAAGGCTGCGACCGTGATCGAGCAAGCCACAGCAGTGACCGATCAGTGATAGTGCACTGCTCGAGCATGGCTGCTACCATGGTGCTGCACTACCGTACTGCTCTGCTACTGCAGTACCGGGGTCAAGCAAGGCTACCACTGCGGTACTATGGTCAAGGAAGCTGCTGCAATGCTACCATGCTCAAGCAAAGCTGCGGTCGTCCTACCTTGGTATCGTGCTCGAGCAAGGGTACTACCGTGGTACCGTGCTCGAGTAAAAGCCACGGCAGTGATTGAGGATTGCTCAAGCAAGGATGCTACCATGATCGAGCAAGCCAGGGCAGTGATTGATCAGTGCTAGAGCAAGGTTGCTACCCTAATCGAGCAAGGCACAGTAGTGACCGATTAGTGCGGGAGCAGGGTTGCTACCCTAATCGAGCAAGCCACCACAGTGATCAACCAGTGTTAGAGCAAGGCTGCTACCGTGACTGAGCAAGCCACAACAGTGATCGATCAGTGATCGAGCAAGGCTGCTACTGTGATCGAGCAGGCCATAGCAATGATCGGTCAGTGCTGGAGCAAGACTGCTATCGTGATCGAGCATGGCTGCTGCCATACTACTGCGCTACCGCGCTACTATAGTACCACGGTATCGTAGTGGAGCAAGGCTACGACCGTTGTACCTGGTCGAGGATGCTGCTGCAATGTTATCATGCTCCAGCAAAGCTACGGCCGTGCTACCTTGGTACCGTGGTTGAGCAAGGCTGCTGCCACGGTACCGTGGTCAAGCAAAAACCATGGCAGTGATCGAGGACTGCTCGAGCAAGGTTGCCACCATGATCGGGAAGGCAATGACAGTGATCGATAAGTACTGGAGCAAGGATGCTACCGTGATCCAGCAAGCCAGGTCAGTGATCGAGCAATGCCTGAGCAGGGCTACTGCCATAATCAAGCTGTGCTTGAGCAAGGCTGCTACCATGATCGAGCAAGCCACAGGAGTGATCAATCAGTGCTGGAGCAAGACTGCTACCGTGATCAAGCAAGCCATAACCGTGATCGATCAGTGATCGAGTAAGGGTGCTACCGTGATCAAGCAAGCCACAACAGTGATCGAGCAGTGCTAGAGCAAGGCAACTACCGTGATCGTGCAAGCCACAGCAGTGATCGATTTGTTATAGAGCACTTCTCGAGCAAGGCTGCTACCTGCTGCTGCGCTACCGCGGTACCGTGGAGAAGAAGCTGTTGCAATGCTACCATGCTCGAGCAAAGCTACAGCCATGCTACCTTGGTACTGTGGTCGAGCAAAATCCATGGCAGGGATCGAGTACTGCTCGAGCAAGGATGCTACCGTGATCGAGCAAGCCACGGCAGTGATCAATCAGTGCTGGAGCAAGGCTGGTACTGTGATCGAGCAGGACACAGCAGTGACCGTTCAGTGTTTGAGCAAGGCTGCTACCCTTATCGAGCAAGCCACAGGAGTGATCGCTCAGTGATCGAGCACTGCTCTAGTAAGGTTACTACCATGCTGCTGCGCTACCGTCGTACTGCGAACGAGCAAGGCTGCCACTGTGGTACCGTGTTCGAGGAAGCTGTTGCAATGCTACCGTGCTCAAGCAAAGCTGCGACCGTGCTACCTTGGTACCGTGATCAAGCAAGGCTACTACTGTGGTACCGTGGTCTAGCAAAAGCCACGACAGTGGTCCAGGACTGCTCGAGCAAGGCTGCTACCCGGATCGACCAAGCCAGGGCAGTGATCAAGCAGTGCTTGAGCAAGGCTGCTACCATGATCGACCAGTGCTGAAGCAAGGCTGCTACCATGATCGAGCAAGCCACGGCAGTGATCGATCAATGTTGGAGCAATGCTGCCACCATGATCGAGTGAGCCACAGTAGTGATCGAGGACTGCTTGAGCAAGGATGCTGCTGTGATGGAGCAAGCCACGGCAGTGATTGATCAGTGCTAGAGCAAGGCTGGTACCGTGATCGAGCAAGCTAGTGCAGTGACCAAGCAGTGCTAGAGCAAGGCTGCGGCCATGATCGAGCAATGCTTGAGCAAAGTTGCTACCGTGATCGAGCAAGCCAGGGTAGTGATCGGGCAGTGCTTGAGCAAGGCTGCTACCATGATCGAGCAATACTAGAGCAAGGCTGCTACCATGATCGAGCAAGCCACAGTCGTGATCGATCAGTGCTGGAGCAAGGCTGCTACCGTGATCGAGCAAGGCTGCTACCATGATCAGCAAGCAACAGCAATGATCGAGCAAGGCTGCTACCATGATCGAGCAAGCCACAGCAATGATCGAGCACTACTTGAGCAAGGCTGCCACTGTGCTGCTGTGCTATCGCGCTGCTATGCTACCATGGTACTGTGGTTGAGCAAGGCTGCTACCATGGTACTGTGGTTGAGCAAGGCTGCTACCATGGTACTGTGGTCGAAGAAGCTGCTGCAATGCTACCATGCTTGAGCAAAGATGCGGTCGTGCTACCTCGGTACCATGGTCGAGCGAGGCTGCTACCATGGTACCATGCTCGAGCAAAAGCCACAGTAGTGATCGAGGACTGCTCGAACAAGGATGCTACCGTGAGTGAGCAAGCCATGGCAGTGATCGATCGGTGCTAGAGGAAGGCTGCTACCATGATCGAGCTAGCAGGGCAGAGATCGAGCAGTGCTGGAGCAAGGCTGCTACCATGATTGAGCAAGCCACAACAGTGATCAATCCTTGCTAGAGCAAAGTTGCTACCGTGATCGTGCAAGGCACAGCAGTCATCGATCAGTGATTGAGCAAGCCACAACAGTGATCGAGCAGTGCCTGAGCAAAGCTGCTACCATGATCACATAGTGCTTGACCAAGGCGGCAGCAGTGCTACAGTGGTCGAGCAAGCCAAGGCAGCGATCAATCAGTGATCGAGCAAGCCACAGCAGTGATCGAGCAAGCCACAGCAAGGCTACTACCGTGATCGAGCAGTGCCCAAGCAACGCTACTACCATGATCGAGCAAGGCTGAAGCAGTGCTCGAGCAAGGCTGTTGCCGAGCTGATGCAGGGCATGGCAGTGATCGAGCAGTGCTGGACCATGGCTGCTTTCGTGATAGAGAAAGCCATAGCAGTGATCGAGCAGTGCCCGCGCAAAGCTACTACCATGATCGAGTAGTGCTCGTCCAAGGCTACTGTTGTGCAACCATGCTCGAGAGAGCTACCGTATCGCCTTGGTCGAGCAAGGTTGCTTACGTGCTGCCGTGGCAGTGATCGAGTAGTGCTCCAGAAAGGCTGATACTGTGCTCCAGCAAGGTGCAACCGTGCTTGAGCAAGCCACATCAATGATCGAGCAGTGGTCGAGCAAGGCTGCTACCGTGCTGGAGTGGTCGAGCAAGCCATGGCAGTGCTGGAGCAGCAAGTGTGCTTCTAAGCTCGAGCAAAAGGCATGGCATTGATCGAGCGCTGCTCAAGCGAAGGCAATGAATGAGCAATGTACGCTCTACAGCTCAAGGTAGGTGGGACAGTCATCGACTACGGCACCACAGTGATAACCTCCCATAAGAACAGTGATTGAGCAAAGGCAGGACATCGATCGTTGCTGCTACTAGGATACCATCCTCGTGGTCGGGCAAGGCGCACAGTGGAGTTATGCTTGCGCATCTTCAGGAGTGGTTTCACCCTGTCGAGTAGGCACCATGGTCGGGCAAGGCGCACAGTGGAGTTATGCTTGCGCATCTTTAGGAGTGGTTTCACCCTGTCGAGTAGGCACCGTGGTCGGCTTGACCGTTGAGCATAACCTCGGGGGCTTTTCGATGGATCTGGCGGAGCAGGGAGGGGAGGGATGAATTGAAGCGACAAAGGGCTGAATCTCAGTGGATCGTGGCAGCAAGGCCACTCTGCCAGTTATAATACCCCGTCGCGTATTTAAGTCGTCTGCAAAGGATTCTGCCCGCCGCTCGGTAGGAATTGTGCTTCAAGGTGGCCCGCACAGCTCTTCCGTCGTGCGAGATTCACCAATGACACGTTCCCTTGGGGGCCGGGGGCCCCTACTGCTGGATGGGAATCGGGCTGTGGGCACATGTGTCGGTACTAGCCCGGATTCTGACTTAGAGGCATTCAGCCATAATCCAGTGCACGGTAGCTTTGCGCCACCGGCTTTTCAACCAAGCGCGATGACCAACCGTGGGAATCAACCGTTCCTCTCTTGCTAGGTTGAATTACTATTGTGACACTGTCATCAATAGGGTAAAACTAACTTGTCTCACGATGGTCTAAACCCAGCTCACGTTCCCTATTGGTGGGTAAACAATCCAACAATTGGTGAATTCTTCTTCACAATGATAGGAAGAGCCGACATCGAAGGATCAAAAAGCAACGTCACTATGAACGCTTGGCTACCACAAGCCAGTTATCCCTATGGTAACTTTTCTGGCACCTCTAGCTTCAAGTTTCGAAGATCTAAAGGATCGATAGGCCACGCTTTCATGGCTCGTATTCATACTGGAAATCAGAATCAAATGAGCTTTTAATCTTTTGTTCCACACGAGATTTCTGTTCTCGCTGAGCTCATCTTAGGGCACCTATGTTATCTTTTAACAGATGTGACGCCCTAGCCAAACTCCTTACCTGACAATGACTTCCGCTTGGATCGGCCCGTCGAGGCGGACCTTAGGTCCAAAAGAAGGGGCGTTGCCCCGCCTCCGATTCACGGAATAAGTAAAATAACATTAAAAGTAGTGGTATTTCACTTTTGCCCGAGGGCTCCCACTTATTCTACATCTCTCAAGTCATTTCACAAAGTCGGACTAGAGTCAAGCTCAACAGGGTCTTCTTTCCCGCTGATTCTGCCAAGCCCATTCCCTTGGCTGTGGTTTCGCCGGAGAGTAGATAGGGATAGTGGGAATCTCGTTAATCCATTCATGAACGTCACTAATTGGATGATGAGGCATTTGGCTACCTTAAGAGAGTCATAGTTACTCCCTCCGTTTACCCGCGCTTGGTTGAATTTCTTAACTTTGACATTCAGAGCACTGGGCAGAAATCACATTGCGTGAGCATCCGTAGGGACCATCGCAATGCTTTGTTTTAATTAAATAGTTGGATTCCCCTTGTCCGTACCAGTTCTGAGTCGACCGTTCGACACCTGAGGAAGGCCCCTGAGGGAGCCGTCCCAATCTGTCCCCCAGCTGGCACGCGGCAACCAGCTCTCACCGCCAGAGCAGCTCGAGTAGTCCATTGACAGCCGACGGGTCCGGGATTGGGACCCCTGTGTCCAACCCTCAGAGCCAATCCTTTTCCCGAGGTTACAGATCCATTTTGCCGACTTCCCTTGCCTACATTGTTCCATCGACTAGAGGCTGTTCACCTTGGAGACCTAATGCAGTTATGAGTAAGACCAAACGTGGGTGCTATTCCAGCCGCTGGACCCTACCTCCGGCTGAGCCATTTCCAGGGTGGGCAGGCTGTCAAACAGAAAAGTTAACTCTTCTCGGGGCCCCTGCCGACGTCTCCGGACTCCCTAGCATTGTCGTTAGCCACCATGTCTCGATTCAGGAGTTTTAACCCGATTACTTTTCGAAGCTCGCGTGCAGCGCTGTAGATGGGCTTCCCCTGTCTCTTAGGATCGACTAACCCATGTACAAGTGTCGTTCACATGGAACCTTTCCCCACTTCGGCCTTCATAGTTCTCATTTGAATATTTGCTACTGCCACCAAGATCTGCACCGACGACCGCTCCGCCCAGGCTCACGCCCTAGGTTTTGCAGCGACCGCCGCGCCCTCCTACTCATTGAGGCCTGGCACTTGCCTCGACGGCCGGGTATAGGTCACAACATTCTTCATCAGCACCATCCATTTTCAAGGCTAGTTGGTTCGACAAGTGAGTTATCACACACTCCTTAGCGGATTTCAACTTCCATGACCACCGTCCTACTGTCTTAATCGACCAACACCCTTTGTGGGTTCTAGGTTAACATGCAGTTGGGCAACATAACCCGGCTTCCGATTTATCCCGCATTGCCAGTTCTGCTTACCAAAAATGGCCCACTTGGAGCTCTCGATTCTATGGCGTGGCTCAGCAAAAAGTAGTCGCCCTGTCCTACCTATTTAAAGTTTGAGAATAGGTCAATGGCGTTGCACCCCTGATGCTTCTAATCATTGGCTTTACTCGATAGAACTCACCCTCGAGCTCCAGCTATCCTGAGGGAAACTTCGGAGGGAACTAGCTACTAGACGGTTTGATTAGTCTTTCGCCCCTATACCCAGGTCAAAGGAACGATTTGCACGTCAGTATCGCTACGGGCCTCCACCATAGTTTCCTCTGGCTTCGCCCTGCTCAAGCATAGTTCACCATCTTTCGGGTCCCGACAGGCATGCTCTCGCTCGAGCCCTTCTAAGAAGATCAAGGTTGGTCGGTGGTGCACCCACAGGGGATCCCACCAGTCAGCTTCCTTGCGCCTTACGGGTTTTCCACCCGTTGACTCTCACACATGTCAGACTCCTCGGTCCGTGTTTCAAGATGGGCCGAATGGGTAGCCCACAGGCCAATGCCGGGAGCGTGCAGGTGCCGAGGGACACCGAGAGGCGCACGTTGCATACCACGATTGGGGCCATGACGTTTCTGCAAGCGTTTCAAAGGCTTGGGGTTGGGTCGCCGCCCCAATCCGCATTGGTCCACGCCCCGAGTCGATAGGCAGACCGGCTCGTCGCCGTTCCACATCCGACCGGGGCGCATCGCCCACCCCCATCCGCTTCCCTCCCGACAATTTCAAGCACTCTTTGACTCTCTTTTCAAAGTCCTTTTAATCTTTCCCTCGCTATACTTGTTTGCTATCGGTCTCTCGCCTGTGTTTAGCCTTGGATGGAATTTACCGTCCGATTGGGGCTGCATTCCCAAACAACCCGACTTGTCGACAGTGCCTCGTGGTGCGACAGGGTCCGAGCACAACGGGGCTCTCACCCTCTATGGTGCCCCTTTCCAGGGAACTTGGGCTCGGTCCATCGCTTGCCGTTACTAGGGGAGTCCTTGTTAGTTTATTTTCCTCCACTTATTGATATGCTTAAACTGAGCGGGTGGCCCCGCCTAACCTGGGGTCACATGTGTTTGATGGAAGGTCGCCGAGCACCGAGGGAGGGATGGTCCGGACTGTTGCCCGAGGGACAAATCTACCACCACCGTGCGTCGCGGAGTCCGTCACTCCATCGCTCATTTTTAAGCCAGCTGCAGCTACGCGCGACGGGAGGCCAGCGTTAGCGCCACACCGCTGCAGCCAGCCCGGGGTGGGATAGGGCAGGGCTGTGGGGGCGACATGTTGCGTGACACCCAGGCAGACGTGCCCTCGGCCGGATGGCTTCGGGCGCAACTTGGTTCAAAGACTCGATGGTTCACGACATTCTGCAATTCACACCAAGTATTGCATTTCGCTACATTCTTCATCGATGCGAGAGCCCAAATATCGGTTGCCGGGAGTCGTTTTGATAAGTTGTAGACGGTGGGCCACACAAACAGATCCCCGTGGGCATGAGGCCGGGGCCACTCTTCTCTTGTTCATGTTCCTTGGCGCGTTCCGCGCCGGGGTGCACTATACGCTCGGGGGCACACGGGCGGCGGGGCACCACATGGAACCCCTGAGAGCGGGCGGGCGGGCGGTCATGCCGTCCCTGTCCGCGCTTTGTTAATGGGTTCGCGGTCGTTCTGCTTTACAGGATTCGACAAAGATCCTTTCGCAGGTTCACCTGCGGAAACCTTGTTACGACTTCTCCTTCCTCTAAATGATAAGGTTCAGTGGACTTCTCGCAACGTCGTTAGCGATGGAGCGCCCACGTCACCCTGATCCGAGCACTTCACTGGACCATTCAATCGATAGGAGCTACGGGCGGTGTGTACAAAGGGCAGGGACGTAGTCAACGCGAGCTGATGACTTGCGCTTACTAGGAATTCCTCATTGAAGACCAACAATAGCAATGATCTATCCCCATCACGATGAAATTTCAAAGATTACCCGGGCCTGTCAGCTAAGGCTATAGACTCGTTGAATACATCAGTGTAGCACGCATGTGGCCCAGAACATCTAAGGGCATCACGGACCTGTTATTGCCTCAAACTTCCTTGGCCTAAGCGACCATAGTCCCTCTAAGAAGCAGGCCATGGAGGTGTACCTCCACATAGCTAGTTAGCAGGCTGAGGTCTCGTTCATTAACGGAATTAACCAGAAAAATCGCTCCACCAACTAGAAATAGCCATGCACCACCACCCATAGAATCAAGAAAGAGCTCTCAGTCTGTCAATCCTTACTA
>CM075309.1:782488-829988 GCA_037672795.1 Lagerstroemia speciosa | reverse complement strand
ACTGAGCCATTGCAGCACCCATCACTGTGGCTGCGTGCGTGGTACAGGGGGGCCACTGCATTGTCCAACAATCGCCTCAGAAGGCAATTGTTGGAGAGCACACACATGACGTTGAGTACCGCTTGACATGATAGACAACACAGGAACCGGCTATAACGTCACTAGGAAAGATGCCTGCAACGTGCATTGAGGAGTTGACGAGCGAACAATCCAGTGGCCATACCACCACTGGGCCTGCCAGCAAGCAAGACCATATCACCACTCACACGCCATCACGCACACTGGTGCATAGTCACAAGAACGTACCCGCCACCCCGCTCCAAGGAGTTCCTAGGTCAGGAAACTGGGCAGCCTGCTAGACCGCGAACAGGCGCTAGACTCGAGAACAAACCAATGCTAGAGCATACCACAAGCAGTGTGACACCGTAATCGAGAAACGTGTGACAAATGATCGACCAACGGACAATGGGCAGTGGAGCAAGGGACGATGGTTGATCGAGTAGCGCGGTAGAGATCGATAACCGTAGCGCAACGTGCCGATCGCAGGGTAGATCATTGGGGTACCATGAATTGTGCTACCTTACTACTGCGCTACCGTGCTGCTATGCTACGGCGGTACCGTGGTCGAACGAGGCTTCCACTGTGGTACCGTGGTCAAGGAAGCTGCTGCAATGCTACCATGCTCGAGCAAAGCTGTGGCCGTGCTACCGTGGTACCGTGGTCAAGCAAAAGCCACGGCAGTGATAGAGGACTGCTCTACCAAGGATGCTATCGTGATCGAGCAAGCCACGGCAATGATCGATCAGTGCTAGAGT
This sequence comes from Lagerstroemia speciosa, assembly GCA_037672795.1. Classification (NCBI taxonomy): domain Eukaryota; kingdom Viridiplantae; phylum Streptophyta; class Magnoliopsida; order Myrtales; family Lythraceae; genus Lagerstroemia; species Lagerstroemia speciosa. Next base: position 829,173 of record CM075309.1, on the reverse strand, counting down.
AAGGTTGCTGCCGTGATCGAGCAAGCCAGGGCAATGATTGAGCAGTGCTTGAGCAAGGCTACTATCATGATCGAGCAAGCCACAACAGTGATCGATCAGTGCTGGAGCAAGGCTGCTACCATGATCGAGCAAGCCACAGTAATGATCGATCAGTGATTGAGCACTGCTCAAGCAAGGCTGGTACCATGCTGTTGTGCTACCGCCCTGCTATGCTACCATGGTACCGTGGTCGAGCAAGGCCGCCACCGTCGTACCGTGGTCGAGGAAGCTGCTGCAATGATACCATGGTCGAGCAAAGCCTTGGCCGTGCTACCTTGGTACTGTGGTCTAGCAAGGCTGCTACCATGGTACCGTGGTCGAGCAAAAGCCACGGCAGTGATCGAGGACTACTCGAGCAAGGATGTTACCGTGATCGAGCAAGCCACGACAGTGATCGATCAGTGCTGGAGCAAGGCTGCTACCGTGATCGAGCAAGACAAGGCAGTGATCGAGCAGTGCTTGAGAAAGGCTATTGCCATGATCAAGCAGTGCTCGAGCAAGGCTGCTACTATAATCGAGCAAGGCACATCAGTGATCGACTAGTGCTGCAGCAAGGCTGTGACCATGATCGAGCAAGGCTGCTACCATGATCGAGCAAGCCATAGCAATGATTAATCAGTGCTGGAGCAAGGCTGCTACCGTGATCGAGCAAGCCACACCAGTGATCGAGCACTGCTCGAGCAAGGCTGCTACCATGCTGCTATGCTACCGCGCCGCGATGCTACCACGTTCCTTGGTCGAGCAAGGCTGCCACCGTGGTACCGTGTTTGAGGAAGCTGTTGCAAAGCTACCGTGCTCTGAGCAAAGCTGCGGCCGTGCTACCTTGGTACCGTGGTCGAGCAAGGCCACTGCCGTGGTACCGTGGTTGAGCAAAAGCCACGGCAGTGCTGACGACTGCTCGAGCGAGGATGCTACCGTGATCAAGCAAGCCACGGCAGTGATTAATCAGTGCTGGAGCAAGGCTGCTACCATCATCGAGCAAGCCAGGGCAATGATTGAGCTGTGCTTGAGCAAGGCTGCTGCCATGATTGAGCAGTGCTTGAGAAAGCCACAACAGTGATCAATTAGTGCTGGAGCAAGACTGCTACCATGATCGAGCAAGCCACCGCAATGATCAATCAGTGCTGGAGTAAGGCTCCTATCATGATCGAGCAGTGCTTGAGCAAGGCTGCTACCATGATCGAGCAAGCCATAGCAGTGATTGATCAGTGCTAGAGCAAGGCTACTACCGTGATCGAGCAAGCCACAATAGTGATCGATCAGTGATCGAGCAAGGCTGCTACCGTGATCGAGTAAGCTACAGCAGTGATTGATGAGTGTTGGAGCAAGGCTGCTATTATGATCTAGCAAGCCACAGCAGTGATCGATCAGTGATCAAGCGCTGTTCGAGCAGGCCTGCTACCATGGTGCTGCTCTACCGTGCTATTATGCTACCACAGTACCATCATCGAGCAAGGCTGCCACTGTGGTACCATGATCGAGGCTACTACCGTGCTGCTGCCCTACCTCATTGCTATGCAACCATGGTACCGTGGTCGAGCAAGGCTGCCACCATCGTACAGTGGTCGAGGAAGCTGCTGCAATGCTATCGTGCTGGAGCAAAGCTGCAGCCGTGCCACCTAGGTACCGTGGTCGAGCAAGGCTGGCAGTGATCGAGGACTGTTCGAGCAAGGATGCTACCACCATCGAACAAGCCATGGCAATGATTGATCAGTGCGGGAGAAACACTGCTACCGTGATCGAGCAAGCCAGGGCAGTGATCGAACAGTGCCTGAGTAAGGCTTCTGCCATTATCGAACAGCGCTGAAGCAAGGCTGCTACCCAGATCAAGCAAGCCGTAGCAGTGATCGATTAGTGCAGGAGAAAGGCCGCTACCATGATCGAGCAAGCCACAGTAGTTATCGATCAGTGCTGGAGCAAGACAGCTATCATGATCGAGCAAACCACATCAGTGATTGATCAGTGATCCTGTAAGGCTTCTACTATGACTGAGCAAGCCACAACAGTGATCGATCAGTGTTGGAGGAAGCCTGCTACCATGATCGAGCAACCCACAGTAATGATCGAGCATTGCTCGAGGAAGGCTAGTGTCGTGCTGCTGTGCTACCATGCTGCGATGTTACCACGGTACCGTGGTCGAGGAAGCTGCTACAATGCTATCATGCTCAAGCGAAGCCGCAACCATGCTGTCTTGGACCCATGGTCGAGCAAGAGCGACGACAGTGTTAGAAGACTGCTCGAGCAAGGATGCTACCCTGATCGAGCAAGCCATGACAGTGATCGATCAATGCTGGCGCAAGGCTGCTACCATGATCAAGCAAGACAGGGCATTGATCGAGCAGTGCTTGAGCAAGGCTGCTGCCGTGATTGAGCAGTGCTTGAGCAAGGCTGCTACCATGATCGAGCAAGCCACCGCATTGATCAATCAGTGTTGGAGTAAGGCTCCTATCAAGATCGAGCAATGCTTGAGCAAGGCTGCTGCCATGATTGAGCAGTGCTGAAGCAAGGCTGCTACCATGATCGAGCAAGCCATAGCAGTGATTGATCAGTGCTAGAGCAAGGCTACTACCGTGATCGAGCAAGGCACAATAGTGATCGATCAGTGATCGAGCAAGGCTGCTTCCGTGATCTTGTAAGCCGCAACAGTGATCGATCAGCGCTGGAGCAAGGCTACTATTATGATCTAGCAAGCCACAGTAGTGATCGATCAGTGATCGAGCACTGCTCGAGCAAGGCTACTACCATGGTGCTGCGCTACCGTTCTGTTTTGCTACCACAGTACCGTCATCGAGCAAGGCTGCCACGGTGGTACCGTGATCGAGGAAGCTTCTACAATGCTACCGTGCTCGAGGAAAGCTGCGGTCGTGGCACGTTGGTACCATGGTCGAGCAACAGCCACGGCAGTGATCAAGTACTGCTTGAGTAAGGATGCCATCGTGATCGAGGAAGGCAATGCAGTGATCGATCAATGCTGGAGCAAGGTTGCTACCACGATCAAGCAAGCCAGGGCAGTGATCGAGCAGTGCCGGAGCAAGGCTGCTACCACGATCGAGCAAGCCATGACAGTGATCGATCAGTACTGGGGACAAGCTGCGACCGTGATCGAGCCAGACACAGCAGTGATTGATCAGTGCTGGAGCAAGGCTTCTACCGTGTTCGAGCAAGGCACAGCAATGACCAATCAGTGATCGAGCACTACTCGAGCAACGCTGCTACTGTGTTACCATGCTTGTCACGACCCGAATCAAGCCGTGACTTGATTCATGGCCATGACCAATCATGATCGATCAAATAAGGTTGTGTAAGAGTGTGACTCGTTTAAAACACTGTAATGCACCGAATTAACGCTATTCCTTTCATGCCCGATTAAAACAACTCGTACTTGATCATTCAGAGCAAACTATACCATAAGAAACTCAATTGTTATTACAACTCTTTTACTTGCATTTACATGTGTACAAGACTTGAAATTAAGTCCATATTCATGTCCTACATCCTATGTAGACCCTTGAAGAGACTTATCCAAAAGGATCACCATGGTTGACCACTATATGTACCTTCTATCCAAACGAACGACTTCAAAAACACTTCTAGGTATATCCACCGCTCCTAGTCCTAAACTTCAACTCTTATGATCTGAGATGTTAAAATCAAAGGGTGAGCTTGCATTGCTCAGTAAGTTGACAATCCATAGTTCAAACATTAAAATCCATCAACTACAATGAAAGCTATTCGATACAATCATTTCAATTCACAATAGAAGCAACATTCAAACACCAGGAAGTATTCATACTTACTTGTAGACACCATATAGGTTTGCACAGGAAACAATATAACTTGGTTATGCAAGATCATATAATTTAGTGGAACCATGAGTGAGTGCAATATTCAACAACTATCTAATGACCTATTAGCTTTGTGGATGCATGCACGTAACCGACTGGCCAGTGGACCCTTCCGGGTAATCGTAAACATTACCAACCGATCAGTGGTCCATTCATCCCTTCCGGGATCATATCATCGTGTTCCTCATGGGAACCTTCTGTATCAACTTTCTTATACCATATACCAACTGATCAGTGGCCATTTGTCCCTTCCGGGACATCCCTCTTGAGGGATATTCGTATAATTTGTCCCTTGCGGGATATGCATATGCTTGCATGCTATGGATGCTTCAATCACTTAGGCACTTATATAGCCCGATCATGTGACATATTAATGTTGCACATTCATGTCAATTAAATATATCCCACTCTTATGGGAATCAAAGAAATGTCAGCAATATGCCCCATTCACATAACCATCCAAAATGGATCATCATCTTCAGCAAGCCTAATGGAGCTTAAGCACAGTTCTTAAGAATAATTAAACTTGTCTTATCATGCTAATCCAGCTTATAACCACCTAAGTCATCTCATAAAACTCTGCAATGTAGTAATCGAATGTTACTAACCAAGCTTGGTACTTTCTAGTTACACCAATTAAACCTTAACACAGCAACAAAGCATACAATATCATGCTAATCATGCTTAATTAAACTTAATTATGCTCATTAACCTCTAATCACAATAACTTAAACATGGCAGATTAGCAAACATCATTGATCAATTAACTAAATCACACACATTAAAATATTCATCACATCATTCTAATGATGCTGAAAACATGTTCAAATATATCTCTAGAATACTATTGATCCTTCAATCAATAGCAATACTGCTATACTAATTCAATGAAGTAAATAACTGACTTATATAAACTAATCACCACCTACTTAAGCTAACAATGATCTTAGCTAACATCAATAAACATCAAAACTAATGAATATTGATGTTTAAACTGTGGAAAACCAACTTACATATGCAAGGCTTTCAGATCTCTTCTTCCACTTGCAATCTCTCTCTCTCTCTCTCTCTCTATATTGTTTGCTTCCATGGCTACAAATGGTGATTAAAGTGAGCTATATTTGTCTGAGGAAGGAGAGCTAGCTGAGTTATAGGATAGGTGTCACCACACCCTTACACAACTCTTTTTGACTTTTTGCTAATTCTTTCCCCAAATACTTTCTGCCACTTCCCTAATATATATCATTATCCAATTCACAAATTCGTCCAAAGCAGAGCTGGGCTAGAAATGGGCTTCACTTTGGGCCTAAATCCAAGTAATTATAGCAGACTTCATAGCCCAATCCAAATTCATCATAGGCCTTTAGATGTTTTATGTAATCTTGGCCAATTTGTATGCCTAATTCAATAATCTAATTCCATTTGATCTTCAATTATAGTTAAGCTCAAAACAAGATATGTTGTAAGATCAAGATGCGTCTAAGCCCAATCTAAGAGGTGAATATGCAAAAGAGTATTTAGATCCAATTCATGTTATAAGATAAGCAATGTAGCTTTTAGATCTAATCTAGGCGCACTAGCAAGTCGAGTTATAAAATGTACCCCTGTTAAATCCATCTAGGCATATTGGTATTGGGTTATCACATTCTACCCCCCTTAAGAAAATTTTGTCCTCGAAATTTGACGTACCTCACTCAGCAAATAGATAGGGGTACCGATTCTTCATATCCTCCTCACGTTCCCAGGTGGCTTCGTCAATATCATGGTGTTGCCACTGAACTTTCACCGATGGAATTACCTTCGACCTAAGCTCTTGTTCCTTCTGATCCAGAATTTGAATAGGCTTCTCTTCATATGAAATATCCTCTTTGAGCTGTATTGGTTCAAAATCAATCACATACGATGGATCTGGTTCATACTTCCTTAACATTGATGCGTGGAACACATTATGCACATTCGCCAACTTAGGAGGTAATGCCAGCTGATAAGCAACAACTCCGACTTTCTCGAGTATTTCAAACGGACCAATGTACCGTGGACTCAGCTTTCCTTTCTTGTCGAACCTCATAACACCCTTTGATGGAGATATCTTCAAGAATACATGATCACCTTCCTTAAATTCAAGTGGTCTTCTCCGATTGTCAGCATAACTCTTCTGTCTGCTTTGTGCTGTTCGTAGTCTTTCTCGAATGAGCTTGATTTTGTCATTTGTGATCTGAATCAACTCCGGGCCTGTTAGTTTCCGCTCACCAGCCTCTTCCCAACAAATTGGTGACCGACACTTCCTTCCATATAATGCTTCATATGGTGCCATCCCAATACTACTCTGATAGCTGTTATTATATGCAAACTCCACTAGAAATATATGATTATCCCAGCTACCACCGAGGTCCATAACACAAGCACGGAGCATATCTTCGAGGGTCTGAATAGTCTTCTCTGATTGACCATCTGTTTGAGGATGAAAGGCAGAGCTGAATTGCAATCTAGTTCCTAATGCTTGTTGCAAAGCCTTCCAGAAATGTGATGTAAAGCGAGAATCCCGATCGGATGTGATTGTGATGGGCACTCCATGCAGTCGAACAATCTCTTCAACATAGATCTTTGCAAGCTTGTCTAAAGTATAATCCACTCTGACAGGAAGGAAATGAGCAGATTTCGTCAGTCGATCAACAACAACCCATATTGCATTATGGCCCTTTGCAGTCCTCGGTAATCCTTGAACAAAGTCCATTGTCACATCCTCCCATTTCCATTGAGGGATTGGCAGTGGCTGCAAAGTACCTCCAGGTCTCTGGTTCTCTGCTTTAACCTGTTGACAACCCAAGCATTTTGATACAAACTCAGCAATATCCTTCTTCATACCACTCCACCAATAATGTTCCCGAAGGTTACGATACATTTTTGTGCTGCCAGGATGAACACTATAAGCAGTTCGATGTGCTTCTTCCAAAATACATCTTCCGATGTCTATATCATTCGGGATGCAGAGCCTTCCCCTGAACCGCAATATACCATCCTCAAGAACATGAAAATCAAGAATCTTTTCCTTATTCTTAGTATCTTGAAGTGCTAATAATTGAGTGTCATTCTGTTGTGCTTGCTTAATTCTATGGAGCAATAATGGTTCAATCTTCATTGTAGCTAGAATCACATTACTACTCTTCTCAAGAAATTTGAATTCTGAATCCCTTACTTCTTCAAAGAGCATCCATTCTTTAATCATCAAAGAAGCTAGAGAAGCTGACTTCCTACTCAATGCATCGGCAACAATATTGGCCTTACCTGGATGGTATAAAATGGTGCAGTCGTAGTCCTTCAAGAGGTCCAACCATCGTCGTTGTCTCATATTTAGCTCCTTTTGTGAAAATAAGTACTTCAAGCTCTTGTGATCAGTATATATATCAAACTTCTCCCCATAAAGATAATGCCTCCATATTTTCAATGCAAAGACAACGGCAGCAAGTTCAAGATCATGGGTTGGATACCGCTGTTCATATTCCTTCAATTGTCTAGATGCATAAGCAACCACTCTTTCATTCTGCATTAGAACACAACCCAAGCCCTTATGTGAAGCATCAGTATAGATCACATATCCTCCAGAACCAGATGGAATGATCAAAATGGGTGCAGTCGTTAATTGCCTCTTCAACTCCTGAAAACTCATCTCACATTCATCTGGCTAGCTAAACTTAGCACCTTTTCGTAAAAGTCTTGTAAGCAGAGTAGCAATGCGAGAAAATCCCTCCACAAACCTTCTATAGTAACCTGCAAGTCCCAAGAAGCTTCGAACCTCAGGCACATTGGTCAGCCTTTCCCAATTGATGATAGCTGCTATTTTGGATGGATCAACACATATGCCTTCCTTGGTGATGACATGTCCCAAGAATACAACCCTGTCAAGCCAGAACTCACACTTGCTGAACTTGGCATACAATTGGTGCTCTCTGAGTTTTTGCAAAATGATTCTCAAGTGTTCTTCGTGTTCTGCACGACTCTTAGAATAGATCAAGATATCATCAATGAAGACAATCACAAATTTGTCTAAGAAAGGCTTGAAGGTTCTATTCATGAGATCCATAAAGGCTGCTGGTGCATTAGTCAAACCAAATGGCATAACAAGAAACTCATAATGGCCATATCGTGTCCTGAATGCCGTCTTAGGAACATCATCTCTACTGACTTTGAGCTGGTGATACCCTGATCTAAGATCAATTTTGGAGAAAACCTCAGCCCCTTGCAATTGGTCGAACAGATCATCAATTCTAGGTAATGGATACTTGTTCTTCACTGTTACTCTATTCAATTGCCTGTAATCTATGCATAGTCTCAAGGATCCATCCTTCTTCTTTACAAACAATACTGGAGCACCCCATGGAGATACACTAGGCTAAATGAAACCCTTCTCCAAAAGTTCTTGCAATTGCTCTTTTAATTCCTTCAGTTCTACAGGAGCCATTCGATAAGGAGTCTTCGAAATAGGAGCTGTTCCAGGAAGTAACTCAATAGAGAACTCAATTTCCCTATCAGGGGGTAGGCCTGGTAATTCTTCTGGGAATACATCTGGGAATTCTCTAGTGATAGGAACATCATCTATGCTTACCCTTTCCTTTTTATCCTCTATTACATAGGCAAGGAAACCCTCACACCCCTTGCTAAGTAATTTGTTAGCTTTAATGTATGAAATCAAAGAGCAAGCACCAGACTCCCTATTTCCCACAAAATAAAATATAGGCTGATTGGGAATAGTAAATGTAACTACTTTCTTGTTGCAATCTAGGCAAGCATGATAAGTAGAAAGCCAATCCATGCCTAGAATCACATCAAAGTCACTCATTGGTAAAACAATCAAATCAGCATCCAAGTTCCTATCACCCAATTGGATAATGCATGATTTGTAAACCATATCAGAAATCAGGGGATCTCCAGTAGGAGTGGACACTGCTAACTGGTATCCCAACGGTTCCGGGTTGGTCTTCAAATGGCGTGCAAAATGAGGAGAGACGAAGGAATGTGTAGAACCTGAATCCACCAAGATATAAGCCATATTACCAAATATCGGGAGGTTACCTGTAATGACAGAGTTTGAGGCTTCAGCATCACTCTCCATTAGAGCATAAACCCTTCCCTGTACATTCGGCTTTTGTGCCCTCGCTCCCGAGTTAGTTGGATTCTGCTGTTGCATCTGGGGGCAATCTTTGATCTTGTGATCAGTTCTTCCACATCTGAAACATGCTCCCGATCCTGCACGACAGGGTGGCCGGTGGGCTTTTCCACATTTATCACATCGGTTGTAATTCTGTTGAGGCTGCCCTGTTTGTATCGGAGCCTTCTCCTTAGACCTCTTAAAATCGTAAGTTCTAGGCTTCAACTGTTGAGAATAAGAAGAAGAACCTCTCTCTTTGTTTTTCTGCCCTTGCTCTGAATGATATTCGACTATATCTTTCTCCACCAATTGAGCCCTTTCATAGACATCATCATATACTCGTAACTTCAGCGCAGCAAGTCTACTCCTAATGGCAGGCCTCAAGCCCCTCTCAAACTTCTTAGCTCTCTCACATTCATCAGCAATGAGTTGAGGTGCAAACCTGGATAATTCTGCAAAACGAGCTTCATATTAATCCAATCTTCAGCTTCTGCTGGATCACCGGTCCCTTGAAATTTAGGAGGATTAAGTTTCATAAACTGTTCCACAGCACATCTCTTGATAGCCTCAGCTTGTTCACCTCGAGCAGTATTATTCCGGTCATGTTGAGTCATTTGAGCCCTCATAATGTCCATCATTTGATCCAAGGCATGAAAAATACCCTCCAATCGAGGATCTGGACTCCTGCTGTTTCCTCTCATTCTGGTATACCTTAAATGCAAGCAAAATGCACATACATTGAATAAATCATTCAAACATCAACCCTAGACTCTTGACACAACTAGACAGGTTTAGAACCATTTTTATAGCCTATTGCTCTGATACCATAAATGTCACGACCCGAATCAAGCCGTGACTTGATTCATGGCCATGACCAATCATGATCGATCAAATAAGGTTGTGTAAGAGTGTGACTCGTTTAAAACACTGTAGTGCACCGAATTAACCCTATTTCTTTCATGCCCGATTAAAACAACTCGTACTTGATCATTCAGAGTAAACTATACCATAAGAAACTCAATTGTTATTACAACTCTTTTACTTGCATTTACATGTGTACAAGACTTGAAATTAAGTCCATATTCATGTCCTACATCCTATGTAGACCCTTGAAGAGACTTATCCAAAAGGATCACCATGGCTGACCACTATATGTACCTTCTATCCAAACGAACGACTTCAAAAACACTTCTAGGTATATCCACCGCTCCTAGTCCCAAACTTCAACTCTTATGATCTGAGATGTTAAAATCAAAGGTGAGCTTGCATTGCTCAGTAAGTTGACAATCCATAGTTCAAACATTAAAATCCATCAACTACAATAAAAGCTATTCGATACAATCATTTCAATTCACAATAGAAGCAACATTCAACCACCAGGAAGTATTCATACTTACTTGTAGACACCATATAGGTTTGCACAGGCAACAATATAACTTGGTTATGCAAGATCATATAATTTAGTGGAACCATGAGTGAGTGCAATATTCAACAACTATCTAATGACCTATTAGCTTTGTGGATGCATGCACGTAACCGACTGGCCAGTGGACCCTTCCAGGTAATCGTAAACATTACCAACCGATCAGTGGTCAATTCATCCCTTCCAGGATCATATCATTGTGTTCCTCATGGGAACCTTCTGTATCAACTTTCTTATACCATATACCAACTAATCAGTGGCCATTTGTCCCTTCCGGGACATCCCTCTTGAGGGATATTCGTATAATTTGTCCCTTGCGGGATATGCATATGCTTGCATGCTATGGATGCTTCAATCACTTAGGCACTTATATAGCCCGATCATGTGACATATTAATGTTGCACATTCAGGTCAATTAAATATATCCCACTTTTATGGGAATCAAAGAAATGTCAGCAATATGCCCCATTCACATAACCATCCAAAATGGATCATCATCTTCAGCAAGCTTAATGGAGCTTAAGCACAGTTCTTAAGAATAATTAAACTTGTCTTATCATGCCAATCCAGCTTATGACCACCTAAGCCATCTCATAAAACTCTGCAATGTAGTAATCGAATGTTACTAACCAAGCTTGGTACTTTCTAGTTACACCAATTAAACCTTAACACAGCAACAAAGCATACAATATCATGCTAATCATGCTTAATTAAACTTAATTATGCTCATTAACCTCTAATCACAATAACTTAAACATGGCAGATTAGCAAACATCATTGATCAATTAACTAAATCACACACATTAAAATATTCATCACATCATTCTAATGATGCTGAAAACATGTTCAAATATATCTCTAGAATACCATTGATCCTTCAATCAATAGCAATACTGCTATACCAATTCAATGAAGTAAATAACTGACTTATATAAACTAATCACCACCTACTTAAGCTAACAATGATCGTAGCTAACATCAATAAACATCAAAGCTAATGAATATTGATGTTTAAACTGTGGAAAACCAACTTACATATGCAAGGCTTTCAAATCTCTTCTTCCACCTGCAATCTCTCGCTCTCTCTCTCTCTCTCTATATTGTTTGCTTCCATGGCTGCAAATGGTGATTAAAGTGAGCTATATTTGTCTGAGGAAAGAGAGCTAGCTGAGTTATAGGACAGGTGTCACCACACCCTTACACAACTCTTTTTGACTTTTTGCTAATTCTTTCCCCAAATACTTTCTGCCACTTCCCTAATATATATCATTATCCAATTCACAAATTCGTCCAAAGCAGAGCTGGGCTGGAAATGGGCTTCACTTTGGGCCTAAATCCAAGTAATTATATTAGACTTCATAGCCCAATCCAAATTCATCATAGGCCTTTAGATGTTTTATGTAATCTTGGCCAATTTGTATGCCTAATTCAATAATCTAATTCCATTTGATCTTCAATTATAGTTAAGCTCAAAACAAGATATGTTGTAAGATCAAGATGTGTCTAAGCCCAATCTAAGAGGTGAATATGCAAAAGAGTATTTAGATCCAATTCAGGTTATAAGATAAGCAATGTAGCTTTTAGATCTAATCTAGGCGCACTAGCAAGTCGAGTTATAAAATGTACCCCTGTTAAATCCATCTAGGCATATTGGTATTGGGTTATCACAATGCTACCGCAGTACCATTGTCGAGCAATGCTGCCACCGTGGTACCGTGGTTGACAAAGCTGCTTCAATGCTACTGTGCTCTTGCCAAGCTGCGACCGTGCTACCTGGGCACCGTGGTCGAGCAAGGCTGCTACCTTGGCACCGTGGTCGAGCAAGGCTGCTACCGTGGCACCGTGGTCCATCAAAAGCCACGGTAGTGAACGAGGACTGCTCGAGCAAGGATGCTACTATGATCGAGCAAGCCACGGCAGTGATCGATCAGTGCTGGAGCAAGGCTGCTACCGTGATCAAGCAAGCCAGGGCAGTGATCGAGCTGTGGTTGACCAAGGCTGTTGCCATGATCGAGCAGTGCTTGAGCAAGGCTGCTACCATGATCCAGCTAGCCACTGCAGTGATGAATCAGTGCTGGAGCAAGGCTGCTACCGTGCTGCTGCACTACCTCGCTGCTATGCTACCGCAGTACCGTGGTCGAGCAAGGCTGCCACCGTGGTACTGTGGTAAAGGAAGCTGCTAGAATGCTATCGTGCTTGAGCAAAACTGCGGCCGTGCTACCTCGGTACCGTGGTCGAGCAAGGCTGCTGCCATGATTGATCAATGCTAGAGCAAGGCTACTACCATGATCGAGCAAGCCATAGCAGTGATCGATCAGTGCTAGAGCAAGGCTGCTATCATGATCGAGCAACCCGCAGCAGTGATCGATCAATGATCGAGCAATGCTGCTACCCTGATCGAGTACGCCACAGCAGTAATCGATCAGTGCTGGAGCAAGGCTGCTACAGCGATCAAGCAATGCGCAGCCGTGATCGAGCACTGCTCTAGCAAGGCCGCTACCGTGCTACCGCTACTATGCTACCACGGTATTGTGGTTGTGAAAGGCTGCCACCGTGCTACCGTGGCCGAGGAAGCTGCTGCAATGCTACCGTGTTCTAGCAAAGCTGCGACCGTGCTACCTTTGTACCGTGGTCGAGCAAGGCTACTACCGTGGTACCGTTGTCAAGCAAAAGCCACGGCAGTGATCAAGGACTGCTCGACCAAGGATGCTACCATGATCGAGCAAGCCATGGCAGTGATCGATCAGTGCTGGAGCAAGGCTGCTACCGCGATCGAGCAAGGCTGCTACCTTGATCGAGCAAGCCACGACATTGATCGATCAGTGATCAAGCACTGCTCGAGCAAGGCTGCTACACTGCCGTGCTGCTATGCTACCGCGATACCATGGTCAAGCAAGGCTACCACAGTCGTACCATGGTCGAGGAAGGCTGCTACGGTGCTGCTGCACTACCGCGCTGCTATGCTACCATGGTCGAGCAAGACGTAGCAGTGATCAATCAGTTATCGAGCAAGGCCGCTACCGTGATTGAACAAGCAACAACATTGATCGATTAGTGCATGAGCAAGGCTGCTACCGTGATCAAGCAAGCTACAGCAATGATCGATCAGTGATAGGGCACTACTTGAGCAAGGCTGCTACTGTGCTACTGCCATGCCTCACTGCTATGTTACCGCGGTATCGTGGTCGAGCAAGGCTGCTGTTGATACGCTGATTTACATGATTTGTGCATCCATTCCCGACCCAGAATTATATGTTTTCGGCCATCTCCCATACATTTAGAGGGCAATTGCATATCTTTTCTGTATTGGGATTGAATTGGTATGAATGATAGTTTTCAGAGCTCCACACATGGATTAGATACTGCTGGGAGTTGTTTGATGTGCAGGGAATGATGAAGACAAGGCTTGTCCGATGCAGCTCCTTTTGTAGAGAATTTCTCCTACTTACTCTGTGATAAATAGGGCAAATAATATATCATCAGAAAGCTCGTCGATTCAGGATTCCAACACATTAAACAGATCTCAATTCGGAGCTGAAACGAGGAAGTTATGGCCAAAGAAAGAAAACTGCGCGCTGAACAGAGGATAGACCGCGGTCCATAGACCGCGGTCTACTGAGGCAATTTCACGAACAGGCTTAGACTGCGGTCTATAGACCGTGGTTTACTAAGGCTAAATTCTGGGGACCATTACATCCTATCCCACACTGACCAGACCAAGAATAGAGGAAGTATACCTCCTCTATATATAGTGGTGCACCCCTACATCAAGAAGGGAGATAGATACACATACATATAGATAAGATTTGAAGAGGAAACACAAAGCAACACTCAAGGAACACGAAGAGGGGATCACAACAACACATCGGAAAGTCGGGATCGGGAGATTCGACTTCTTCATCTAGAGTTTCTTCTGTCCCTTTTCTTCTTGTTTCTCAATGTTATCTTCTCTTCAAACTCTTGTATTTCCTTCTAATATGTTGAACTAAACCCCTAGAATCCTAGGGGGATCAATGGACCCATTTCTATGCCTTAAGTAAAGCTCTTTTCTTTCACATGTATGACTTTGTCGAGGTACACCTCCTTGGTGTTATTTATGCAATTTCATACTTCATGCTTTCTTTTGGACTGATCACCCACGAGATTGAACTTGCGACCGTGAGGAGCCTCGGAAGAGGGAATCGATGTCATGCTAGAAGTTGCATAATCTAGGTTAGCTTATACTGGAAGGTGAGGTTATTCGTGCGAGCACATCGGAAGATGGTGAGCACCCTCGATAGCCATTTAGGGTTGGTTTAGTTTGGCCTTTCAACACTAATCGCCTAGGAATAGAGTGGATTAGTGTCTTCCGCTTAGGTACATTCGTATGACATCGGAAGGTGCGTACGATGGAAGTGGGAAACCCTAGAACCCTAGGTTAGTAACATGACAGAATTCATTGTGTGAAAGAGGATTCTTGCTTAAGACTAGAATTGGTGAAGTTGTGAACCTTAGGAGCTTTTTATCGACTGATTTCCAGCTGATTATTTTCTGTTTGTTTCTTTTCTGTCATTCTAAGTACATGCACTCTACTCAACCGATTGGATTGACTTGGCTTGGAACTCGTTGTGTTAATTTTAGTGCTTAGCAATAGAATCCTCGTGGGAACGATACTCTACTCACTCTGTATTACTTGTCTGCGATACGTATACTTGCGTGCAATACCTTCAATTACGCAACAGCTGCTACCGTGCTGCTGCCCTGCCTCACTGCTATGCTACTGCGGTACCGTGGTCGAGCAAGGCTGCCACCATCGTACAGTGGTCGAGGAAGCTGTTGCAATGCTACCATGCTCGAGCAAAGCTGCAGCCGTGCCACCTAGGTACCGTGGTCGAGCAAGGCTGCTACCGTGGTACTGTGGTCGAGCAAAAGCCACGGTAGTGATCGAGGACTGCTCGAGCAAGGATGCTACCTCGATCGAACAAGCCATGGCAGTGATCGATCAGTGCGGGAGCAACACTGCTGCTGTGATCGAGCAAGCCAGGGCAGTGATCGAGCAGTGCCTGAGTAAGGCTTCTGCCATGATCGAGCAAGCCAGGGCAGTGATCGAGCAGTGCCTGAGTAAGGCTTCTGCCATGATCGAGTAGTGCCGGAGCAAGGCTGCTACCCAGATCGAGCAAGCCGCAGCAGTGATCAATTAGTGCAGGAGCAAGGCTGCTACCTTGATCGAGCAAGCCACAACATTTATCGATCAGTGCTGGAGCAAGGCAGCTATCATGATCGAGGAAACAACAGCAGTGATTGATCAGTGATCGTGCAAGGCTTCTACTATGACGAACAAGCCACAGCAGTGATCGATCACTGTTGGAGGAAGCCTGCTACCATGATCGAGCAACCCACAGCAGTGATCGAGCACTGCTCGAGCAAGGCTAGTGCCGTGTTGCTGTGCTACTGCACTGCTATGCTACCACGGTACCGTGGTCGAGCAAGGCTGCCACCGTGGTGCCGTGGTCGAGGAAGCTGCTACAATGCTATCGTGCTCAAGCAAAGCCGCGACCGTGCTGCCTTGGACCCGTGGTCGAGCAGGACCGATGGCAGTGTTAGAAGACTGCTCGAGCAAGGATGCTACCGTGATTGAGCAAGCCATGGTAGTGATCGATCGGTGCTGGTGCAAGGCTGCTACCATGATTGAGCAACACAGGGCATTGATCGAGCAGTGCTTGAGCAAGGCTACTGCCGTGATGGAGCAATGCTTGAGCAGTGCTTGAGCAAGGCTGCTACCATGATTGAGCAAGGCACAATAGTGATTGATCAGTGCTGGAGCAAGGCTGCGACCGTGATCGAGCAAGCCACAGCATTGATCGATCAGTGATCGAGCAACGCTGCAGCCGTGATCGAGCAAGTTACACTAGTGATCGATAAATGCTAGAGCAAGGCTGCTATCATGGAACCTTGGTCGAGGAAGCTGTGGCAATGCTATCGTGCTTGAGCAAAGCTGCGGCGGTGCTACATTGGTACCGCAGTCGAGCAAGGCTACTACCATGGTACCGCGGTCGAGCAAAAGCCACGACAGTGATTGACGACCGCTCAACGAGGATGCTACCGTGATCGAGCAAGCCACAGCAATGATCGATCAGTGGTGGAGCAAGGATGCTACCATTATCGAGCAAGCCACAGAAGTGATCGATCAGCGCTGGAGCAAGGCTACTACCATTATCGAGCAAGCCACAGTAGTGATCGATCAGTGCTGGAGCAAGGTTGCTACCGTGATCGAGCAAGCCACAACAGTGATCGATCAGCACAGGAGCAAGGCTGCCACCGTGGGACCATGGTTGAGGAAGCTGCTTCAATGCTACCGTGCTCGAGCCAAGCTACAGCCGTGCTTCCTTTGTATCGTGGTCGAGCAATGCTGCTACCATGGTACCGTGGTCAAGCAAATGCCAAGGCAGTGATCGACGACTGCTCGAGTGAGGATGGTACCATGATCGAGCAAGCCACGATAGTGATCGATCAATGCTGGAGCAAGGATGCTACCGTGATCAAGCAGTGCTTGAGCAAGGCTGTTCCCGTGATTGAGCAGTGCTGGAGCAAGGCTGCTACCATTATCGAGCAAGCCACAGTAGTGATCGATCGGTGCTGGAGTAAGGCTACTACCTTGATCGAGCAAGCCACAGCAGTGATTGAGCAAGGCTACTACCAAGATCGAGCAAGGCAAAGCAGTGATCGATCAAGGCAAAGCAGTAATCAATCAGTGCTAGAGCAAGGCTGCCACCGTGGGACCGTGGTCGAAGAAGTTGCTGCAATGCTACCGTGCTCGAGCAAAGCTGCGGCCGCGCTACCTTGGTACTGTGGTCGAGCAAGGCTGCTACCGTGGTACTGTGGTCGAGCAAAAGCCAAGGCTGTGATCGAGGACTGCTCGAGCAAGGATGCTACCGTGATCGAGGAAGCCACGACAGTTGTCAGACGTCGAGATTTTCGACTTGAGAAAAAGAATGAGGATCATGAGGCATGAACGAGGCCTAGCTTGGTGCTTGAATCGGGTTTGATTGGAGTCGCCACTAAACCGTTTGTTAAGGTTGTTTAGGCGCATAAGTCACTAAGTGATCATGGTACTAACCACCTAGGTTTTTTTTGCTGGTCTTGAAACCGAGATTTTAGTCCGGAGGTCCTGTTACGTATCTTGAAGTCTGACAGCCAAAATACGCCCAAACTTGGTACCTGTCCCTAAGTCTAGGTTGTTTGTTTGCTTGCACATTTTAATTTGTCTAATTGTTTCCCTAATCGGAGTTCGAATCGACGGTCCAGAAAGAAATTCGAGTGTTCACACCACGACCCTAACATGCCACTAACCGACCTAGTCTAAGTGCAGAAAGTAAAGGGTTCTACTATTATCGGGATTACATACATACATCCATCATCATCTCTCTATCTCACACTCGCCCAATTACATTGATTCATTCAATACATTGAATTTTCCCTTCCCACATACAATCAAAGTAATACACATCAATGAGAATTCCTCAACAATTATATATCGATCGAATCAATCAAAATAAGTTTTTTTCAAAAAAATAAGAAAGTTAAACGTACGAAAAATTTGAGAGTGATGTAAAAATTGGGTTAAATCGTTCAGGACCTTAAAAGATTTCAAAAAAAAAATTTCCAGCTTTAAAAGACTTGAAAGTATCCCGAGGACTGATTTGAAACATTCCACGAAGTTCTGGGGCCATATAAAATTTTCTGGACTGATTTGAAACCCCAGGGACTAATCTGTCAATTTGCTGAAGTTCTGGGCTGACCTGGAAAGTTTGGTAAAAATCTGTGGCTGATTAGTAAAACTTTGAAAGTTCAAGGGTTGTTCCCTAGAGCCTACCAACACTTGGGACTGTTCTAAAGAAAATAAAATTTCAGGGACAGATCTGAAAAATTGGAATGGATGCTGGACTGATTTTTTTAAAGATGATAAAAGACTTCAATTCCATCCGAAATGATTTGAAATTTTCAAGGACCGACCCTAAACCTTAACAATGCCTAAGATCACTCTAAATGACACAAAATACATCAGAAACAAACCTAAAAATTTTCGGAATAAATCTGGGCTGATAAAAAAATAACTAAAAATGATCCCAAATCAATCCGAAATGATTCAAAATTTTCAAAAAATGATCCCTAAACCTTGGGAAATAGTTAGACCCACTTGGAAACGCATTTTTGACCCTAGAGCTGACCTAAAAGCTTCAAAAAAGTGGTCGGGTTTATAAACAAAATTTTAAACCAGACTTTGAACGATCCTTTTCATCATTACTATTTTTGCACAACCCATTTTTAGTCAGTCCCCGATTTTCTTATATAAAAAAATATATTTTCTTGATTTTTATATATTTTTCATTTTATCATTTCTTATATTTCCTAAAAAAGATGAGGAATATATATTCATTCTAAAAAACCTAACTAACAAGTTTTCATTTTTTTCAAGGATCCTTTTCCATATTTTCATGAAAACGTGAATCCTAATTTTTTATTTTCTCATTTTTTGTATTTTCCATTTTTTGTAAAACACTTTGAAAAGGGGAAAAGAAAATAAAAGAAAACCAAAGAAATTATTTACAAGGATAAGGCCTAAATCCCGATCCAGAAGTTATACCTACAACCGACGATGATGACGATGTCGAGGAATGAACAAGACTTCGGCTTGGTTGATGTCAAACCCAAGCACCTTCGGGATTTGAGGAAGACTCGTCGATTCACACGGACTCGGGCTCAGTCTTGATGATTTGCACAGGCTTTGGCTCGGATCAATGAAGAACTCCAAGTTGGTGTCGGAATCGGGCTTGGGTCGGCGGCGGATCCGAATTTGGAATGGGATGAAGATTCTTGATTTTTTTTTTTGCTCAACACATGAGTCTAAGAGCGGATATTCAAGAGAGAGTTCAATGTGTATTTTGATGTATTTAAGATCTCCCAAAATCTGCAAATGAATGGCATATTTATAGAGGAAATGTTGTGGGGGCTGAAATGTAATACACCAGAAACTTCAGGGGCTGAAAAGAGAAACAAAAATAGAATAAAATAAAATAAAAAAGTGATGAACAGAGATGGAATAGACAGAGAAGACGGCAGTCGAACTGCGGGAGGCCAGGAACAGTACGGCCGGAATGGGAGAGGTCCGGGCAAGTCAACAGAGGCGGCCAAAACAGGAAGGTGCCGTACGGCCGATCAGAAGGCCGGTGCTGTGCACGGCAGCCGGTGGTACGAATCTTGACTATGAGGGGGGAGAGAGAGAGAGCCAGTGTGAAAAGGATCGGGGAGGTCAGCAAGGGCGGCTTATCGATGGCCAACACCGGCGAATGTCAAAGGAGGTGGGTATAGCACCGGAACAGACGATTTCGGCACCGAAAGGTGGAGAGAGAATGAACGGAAGTGACCGGAGAGGGAGAGAGATAGGATCAGGAATGGACGGGGATGGATTTGGGATGGAGCCGGGTGATGCAGACAAGGTTGCCAAACATGACCCTGCCCATATCGAGAGGGACTTGATCTTGGATGGAGGAGGCCCAATGACAAGAGGCAGACTAAAGAAATGGCAAGATGCTATTGGAGCCCTAACAAATGGGTTGATAGCCCAAGAAGCTAAAGTTCAAGCTAGCAAGCAACAAGAGACTTTAATCTTATTTGTTGAGGCCCGAAAATCGGAGGTGTCAGCCCACGATGCAGCCCAAGCCCATCACACTCAATAAGGGAGGAATGAATATTCTGCCTAAAGATAGAAAATTCGTCCAGAATGAAGCCTCCACAAATAAAGGAAGAATATATGGCCAGATTAGCTTAGTTATCTATATATTTAAGTTTCCATATTTACATTATAGACAGAATATTATTTTGGCCATATATATATGGTCTTCTCTGTCATGTATGGACAGATTAGTTTTGACATTGAATATCGAATTGAAGGTGTGTTCATCTTTGTGAGGTAAATCTCTCTTTTGCTCTTGTGAAATCTTGCTTTTGTCGAACTAATAATTTAGTTTGGTGAGTCAAGTTTCCCAAAGCCCCCAATTCGTGCCTCGACCCAGGTGAGTCGTTGTGTGGATTGGTTCTGTGTTCGTGGTTAGGCCAGTGGTCTATGTAGCAGGTCACGATCCCTTCCGTTGGTTGGCTATTTGCACCCGCTTGGTTTCGAACCAACTCCTTTTCCCTTTTTCAACCTACGCCGTGAAAATCGGGCCAACCCTTGAGAATCACATCACCGGGAGCTCGACGAAGTCGTCAGTGTTGCCAGAAGTGGCCGACAGTGGCCAAGACTGGCTGGCCGTGGTTGGCTGTGGATGCCCGTGACCTCTCTGTTGAAGGTGGGGGGAAGAAGACGACACTGTTCATGCAACTCGGCAAAAAAAAAACTTTTTTTTTCATTTCAATGTGCAAATTTTTTGGTCATTGTTTCATATGAAATAACATAAAACAAAATGAAAAAAATTAAGTTTGAAATAGGATTAAAATATGCGACACTAATAGGAACGAAGCGGGGTTTGACCGGGTCAAAATCGGGTGTCTACAGCTGCCCCTCTTTGGGCTGGCACTGATGGAGTGACTGTCCCAAAGATGAATAGAAACCGATTTTGACCTAGTGCACCGTCGTCCTTGAAGTATGAGGTTGATGAATTGAGAGCTCCTGAAGTTTGGCAGAATTTGAACCAGCTTGCCCATATCATGTGATCCCTGAGTTATGCTTCAGCTTAGGCCTGCAATTTGGAGAAGAATCAATTAGCAAGACATGTAGAATAATTCGTGTGCATTCAAAATTAAAAGGATTATGTGGGATGTTCCTACTGTATTCAATTTTAAGGAACGTTTCCATTGAAGGAAGACGGATTTACAAGACGTTCCCACTGTTCAGTTTTATGGAACGTCGAAACTGAAGGAAGGCAGATTTACAAGACACTCCCACTGTAATAAGTTTTACAGAATGTCTCCACTGAGTGAAGATGGATTTACAAGACACTCCCATTGTGTTCAGTTTTACAGAACGTCTAAACCGAAGAAGATAGATTTACAAGACACTCCCAAAGTAATCAGTTTTACAGAATGTCTCCACTGAGGGAAGACGGATTTACAAGACGCTCCCACTGTGTTCAGTTTTACAGAACGTCCAAATCGAAGAAGATAGATTTACAAGACACTCCCACTGTAATCAGTTTTACAGAATGTCTCCACTGAGGGAAGACGGATTTACAAGACGCTCCCACTGTGTTCAGTTTTACAGAATGTCTAAACCAAACAAGACAGATTTACAAGACACTCCCACTGTAATCAGTTTTACAAAATGTCTCCACTGAGGGAAGACAGATTTACAAGACACTCCCACTGTGTTCAATTTTACAGAACATCTAAACCGAAGAAGACAGATTTAGAAGACATTCCCACTGTAATCAGTTTTACATAATGTCTCCACTGAGGGAAGACGGATTTACAAGACGCTCCCACTGTGTTCAATTTTGCAGAACGTCTAAACCGATGAAGACAAATTTACAAGACACTCCCACTGTAATCAATTTTACAGAATGTCTCCACTGAGGGAAGACGGATTTACAAGACGCTCCCACTGTGTTCAGTTTTACAGAACGTCTAAACCGAAGAAGACAGATTTACAAGACACTCCCACTGTAATCAGTTTTACAAAATGTCTCCACTGAGGGAAGACAGATTTACAAGACGCTCCCACTGTTTTAGTTTTACAAAACGTCTAAACTGAAGAAGACTTTCTCAACTAATCCTGCAATGGTCAAACAAATGATGAGGGATCTTGATCTTGATCATGATGTGGTGATCGTGCAAGAAATTGGTGTTCTCTGTGCTCCTTGTTGTCAAGACATCCAACTCTAGGTACGCCTTTTGAGAACTTCCTCTACTAGCCCCTGATGCTTCCTAAAATTCTGAACCCATAGAATAGAAAGTGCAGGTAGCCATTGGACGCAACCCTTGTTACACCTTTGCCACGCCGCATGGGGATTACTCCTTAGCAAACGTCTCTAGGAGCTCATGATCTGACAAATTGCGAGAAAGATTTACTAACCAAGCTTTTCGTTAGCTCACTAGCGACCCCTCATAACTCAGATGAGTAAAAGAGTTCATGAATAGATGTAAGGGATACATAGCTTGTAGCAGATTCAGGAATTGACCGAGGTCCTTGGATGTCCAAAATTTGAAGAAAGTATTTTTATGAGGTATGAGACAAAGAGAGAACTCAGATGGGCTTTTGAGATTGCCCCGATTTCATAGGATACGTGTAACTTAGTTCTTTTCCAAGATGCCCCCTTTGAGATCGTGTAGGCCTTTGGCAATTTCCCGAATTACGCGCTTAGACTCCTTATGTCATGGCGTGATGCAACAATAATGGCTTGCTTGTCCTTGAGGCATTTTGTTTATTGCAGTAATTCAAGCCCTAACTTTTGCCTAGAATGGGCAGAGTTCCGCATCCTAGCAAGCATGTTTTATTTTTTCTCTCCATAGCTCTCCTTTTGCTACGGCTGTTTGTTTAGATTTGGCTGCACCACTCAATTTCCCTAACTTTTGCTTGGGCCACCCTTTTGGGTTTTCGACCTTGCGAGAATATTTCACTCTCCTTTTGCCACGATAGCCCTTTTGGGTTTTCGACCGCATTGCTCTTCCCTCGTTTTTGCCTAGGCCGCCCTTTTGGGTTTTCAACCTAGCGGGAGTTTTTTTTTTTTTTGGTCTTTTCTCTCATTCTCCTATAGGGCTGTGAGTCACATGGGTTCTTTATCAAGAATCTCTTTCTTTCTGCTTCTTTTCTCATTCTAGGATCACACAGTAGATGGCATATGAAAACATGGGCCTTGTTAAGCATAATATTTCTTTATAGAATCAGCATTGACAGGGCTTGGGAGCTCATCCCCATCCATATCAACTAAAGTTAAGGCACCTCCTGAGAAAACCTTCTTGACTATGTAAGGTCCCTCGTATTTAGGAGTGAACTTCCCACGTGAATCCGGAGTTATGTGCAATATCTTTCGAAGTACCAAGTCCCCCAATTCAAGCACACGGGGGCGCACTCTCTTATTGAATGCCCGAGCCATGTGCTTTTGGTAGCATTGGCCATGGCACAGTGTAGTTAGCCTCTTTTCATCGATCAAGTTCAACTGCTCATATCGTAATCTAGCCCATTCCGCTTCTTGAAGCTCTGATTCTGCAAGGACTCTCATCGATGGAATCTCGACCTCTACTGGCAAAACTGCTTCAGTCCCATATGTAGGCGAATAGGGAGTTGCCCCTGTCGATGTGCGGATAGATGTCCTATATGCCATGAGAGCCTAAGGGAGCATGTCATGCCAGTCCTTGTAAGTTACTGTCATCTTTTCAATGATCTTCTTTAAATTTTTATTTGCAACCTCGACCGCACCATTCATGTGGGGTTGATAAGGCGAAGAATTGCGGTGCTTGATCTTGAAATGCTCGCAAAGTTCATCGATCGCCTTATTGTTGAAGTTCTTTGCATTATCCGTGATGATGGTCTCAGGAACACCATAACAGGCCACTATGTTGCGCTTGAGGAATTGAACTACCACCTTAGCGGTCACCGAGGCATAAGACTCGGCTTCGACCCATTTGGTGAAGTGGTCGATGGCCACCAGGATGAAGACATGTCCATTAGATGCCTTAGGTGAAATAAGACCAATTACATCCATTCCCCACATGGAGAAAGGCCAGGGTGAGGACATTGGTTGTAGTTCGCTTGGAGGAGCATTAATCCGATTCACATAGATTTGACAATGGTGGCAATGTCGAAGGTGCTTGATGCAATCTGCTTCCATGGTTGACTAGAAATAACCCATTCACATGATCTTCCTTGCCAACATGTGCCTGCTCATGTGAGGTCCACAACTCCCTTCATGGACTTCACTCATCAAGTGCTCAGCCTCCTTAGTGTCCAAACATCGTAGTAGAGTGGTGTTGAATGAGCGACGATAAAGCACGTTCCCGCTCAAGAAGTAATGGCAAGCAAGCCGACGAATAGTCTTCTTGTCATTCTTATCTGCGCCATCTGGGAACTGACCGAATTCAAGGTACCTCTTAATATCCGCGAACCAAGGGGCTTCTCTTCCTTGTTCGATCATGCAATGATGCGCGGGACGATTGTTGACTTTGATCTCAACTGATCACGTTATCCCCTGAAATGCACACCATTGAAGCGAGTGTTGCTAAAGCATCAGCGAATTGGTTCTTTGTTCATGGAGTGTAGGAGAAATTAATCCGATCAAACTCTTCTGATATCCTTTCCAAGTATAGGTGATATGGGAGTAGCTTCTCATCCTTCGTCTTCCACTATCCCACTGTTTGGAAGATGATAAGCATTGAGTCACCAAACACTTCGAGTTCACGAATTTCCATATCTATTGCCGCTCGTAAGCCCAAGATGCATGCTTCATATTCCGCCCCATTATTTGTGCAAGGAAACGTTCCCTTGGCAGCTACTGGAATATGCCGACCTTGTGGAGAAATCAACACTGCTCCTATCCCATATCCCGTTGAATTGACTGCCCCATCAAAATACATCTTTCATCCTTGTATTTGTTCCGACTCTTCTTCCATAGTCAAGATCCCATCATCTAGGAGTTCATACCTAAGTGGCTCATTATCCTCAATTGGAAATTCGGCGAGGTGGTCTGCCAAGGCTTGCCCTTTCATTGATACTCTAGGCACATAATGGATATCATACTTGGCCAGCTGAACTTGCCATTTCGACAAATTCCGAGTTGCCACAAGCTTCTCTAGTAGATATCGAAGTGGATCTGTCTTGGATATTAGGTGTATGGTGTAGTACAATGTATATTGATGTAAATGTTGGACAACCCATGCAAGTGCACAACACAATCTTTCCACTTCTGGGTATCGTGCTTCTCCTTCAGTGAACTTCTTGCTTAGGTAATAGATAGCTTGCTCCTTGTGTCCCGTTTCATCCACCTGCCGCAACATTGAGCCTAGCGATTCTCATCGCACAGTTAAGCTCATATGAGTGGCCGACCTAGAGTGGGTGGGACTAGTACCGGAGGACTAGCCAAGTAAGCTTTTATTGTGTCAAAGGCCCGCTGATAATCATCATCCCAATCGATAATGGCATTTTTTCGTAGTAACCGAAAAAGAGGTTAACATTTATCGGTGAGATTGGTGATGAAATGGGCTATATAATTCAATCTCCCAAGCAGGCTTCTTACTTCTCTTATTGTAGCTGGTGGGGGTAGATTCATGATTGCCTTGGCTTTATCTGGATCGACTTCTATGCCCTTTTTACTAACAATGAATCCCAAAAGTTTTCCTGAAGCGACTCCAAAAACACACTTTGCCGGGTTGAGTCTGAGCTTATATTTTTGGAGGCGCTGGAAGAGCATGCACAAATTCACCAGATGGTCCTCCCCTTCACGTGACTTTGCGATCTTGTCATCCACATAAACTTCTATCTGTTTGTGCATCATGTCATGAAAAAAGGTGACCATGGCACGTTGGTAAGTGGCACCTGCATTTTTAGCCCAAAGGGCATCACTCGGTAACAAAATGTTCCCCACATGGTTATGAAGGTTGTTTTTGACTTATCTTCTTCCGCCATTCATATTTGATTATAACCCGAGAAACCGTCCATGAAGGAAAACATCTCATGACGTGCAGTGTTATCGACAAGCACATCAATGTGAAGTAGTGGAAAGTTGTCCTTTGGGCTAGCTTTATTGAGATCTCGATAGTCCACACAAACTCATACTTTTCCATCTTTCTTCATGACAAGGACTATATTGGCTACCCATTCTGAGTAGTTACTCAACTCCAAGAAGCCAGCGTTAATCTGTTTCACGATCTCCCCCATTATTTGTAGAATCAAGTCTTTCTTCTGCCTGCGTAAATGTTGCCTTACAGGAGGGAATTTACTGGTGTCGACTGGTGGAAAGTGTTGCACTATCTCAGGATCAAGTCCAGGCATGTCAGCGTAGGACCACGCAAATACTTCCTGAAATTCCTTCAACAAATCGTTCATTCGAGCACGTTGAATTTCATCCAAGCCAACCCCGATTTTAAGCATTCGCGGCTCCTCTTCTATGCCAATATTGATCACGTCAGTACCTTCGGCAGTCACAGACTTGTTTTCTTTGAAACGCTCCCAGCTTTCCACAATCTCTTTAGGAATGTCATCCTTATACGACTCTTTCCCATAAAGTATTGGGTCGGAGTCGTCAAGAACTTCTTGAAAAATGACTGAGTTATCGCATCTTTTGTCATTTAGGTACCTGGAAAAGAAATGCAAGAATTATTTGAGATTAACGGATAGGAGGAATAGGAGAAGATCAGACTGAAGCAGGAGAAGATTAGACTGGGGCATGTGATATTTCATAAAGGGATTTCTTTAGAAAGGTAAACCATGGGAATATCCCTTCATCCGTCACGGGTTCATGGCAAACCACGTGCAGGTAACATCATTTTCCGAACATTCTTACTCATCAAGAGGCACAAGTGGAAGCATGGGAACTGTAATCCAGTTGGGTAGCTCCTCGTTTCCTGCAAGCGGGCGGATCAGGGGTTCCTGAGATGTCTCCTCCAGAATAGCCCCGACATGGGACGCAGCATCAGTTGTAACAGAAGGTGCAACCAAGACCTCATCCACATTCTCTCCAATGATGAGAAGTGGCTTTTGGAAGAGGATTGGGCTAGCTGGTATCATGGTGTCTTCGAATGGGCTGCCGACAACATTCAGACGTGCAAGCTTCCAAAGCTCCCTCTTGGCACGTATGCTCATGAAATTGTGCTTTGAGGGGTGAAAGCCTAGGCCATATCTCTTCTTGTTTCCTTCCAACATGAGGGGAGTGCGGATTCCCTGTCCATGAGCTCCCAATTCGAAACCGGGAGCGAAACCATTCCTGAGTAGGACTTTCCCTACCATACAATCGGCAGAATTAGGGCGAGGCTCACCAAGATCTCTTATCACAGAGACCAGTTCTAGAGCTTGGTAAGTCAGGGCTTCCTCATCAGCATCCCCAATGTATGGTATTGCTATTTCCTTGTAGATGGAATAGTCATCTTCACCATGGACGGTAATGAGTTTGTTGTCCACAATGAATTTGACCTTTTGATGAAGGCTTGAAGGTACAGCACCAGCAGCATAAATCCATAGCCGCCCTAGTAACATACTGAAGGCATTGGGAATGTCCAAGATTTGGAAAGTGACGTTGAACATGCACGGCCCTATCTTGATTGGTAGGTCGATCTCACCATTTACTTCACGACGGGTCCCATCAAATGCCCTCACAACAGATTTAGAGGTCCGGATCTGAGTCATATCCACTTGGAGCTGTTTGAGTGTTTGGAGCGGGCACACATTGAGAGCGGAGCCATTATCAACCATTACCCTAGCTACGATGAAGCCCTTGCACTTGCAAACTATATGCAAGGCTTTCACATGCCCATTGCCATCGGGTCCCAACTCTTCATTCGTGAATGAGATCTGATTGCTAAAGATCGACCCCACTACATTTTCGACTTGACTGGTTGTGATCTCACTTGGAACTTTTGTCTCATTAAGTACTTTGAGAAGAGCCTTCCTGTGTGGTTCAGAATTCAAAAGGAGTGCAAGAAGAGAGATCTGAGCACGAGTTTTGCCCATTTGCTCAACTATCTTGTACTCACTGGCCTTAATCACCTTCACAAAGGCCGTGGCTTCCTCGTCGATCACCTTCTTCTTGGGCACCTCTTCTGTCACCGTCTTCCCCTTGCTCTGTGGGTCCGGCGTGATGTAGCAACAGCCAAAGCGTGTCACTCCTAGCACTTCCTTGTCCTCGCTGGCACCTACGACTCTTGCCTCATAGATCCAGGGTACCCTTTTGTTGTCTTCATAAGGAAAGGGAGCCGGGACCTCAACAACTATAGGAGCATTTTTGACAACCGGAGGTGTTTCAGTAGGGACATAGTCAATGACCAATTTGTCAACATGGCCACCAATCCTTCTTTGGGAACTTCCAGAGAGCAAGCCTCCAACATGTTGGTAGTCTGATGTGAAGTGGAGGTATGAGCTGGTAGTGGATTAGAGTTGACATTGGGTGGTTGCACCGCATTGAAGGCTAATTTGCCTTCATCTATGAGGTTTTGGACCACATGCTTCAGCCTTGGGCAATTATCAGTCGAATGCCCACGAAAGCCCAAGTGGAACTCACATTCTGCATTCGAATCCTAATCGCGGGTTATGAATCCAGGACGGCAGTTCTCTCCTACAACATATCCCTTTTCCTTGAGTACTTTAAATAGTTGAGATAACGGGATAGGTAGTGGGGTGAATTGCCTTGGAGGCCTCCTTTGTTGATTTGTTCTGTTGTTTGTGATAACAAGATTCTTGGGTGTTACAGGTTGCACTGGTGGACTTGCCTGAGGGTACGTGATTTGAGTAGGGAGGACACGCGGCGGTGCTTGATAAACCGTGTTCACAGTCTTTTCTTTTCCATTCTTCTTTGGTGGGTTTGGCCTTTTAAAAGCTTCTGAGGATGACGTCTTGGAGGGGTCCGGAACCTTCCCTTCACGAATACCTTTTCTCCACCCGCTCTCCGACCTCAACGAGGTCTGCAATTGTTGTTGAAGTTTGACTGAGCATGTGGGTGTAGAATGGTGCGCACGTAGCGTCCCTATGAAGAGGGATGCCATCTCTTTCTCTGTTAAGGGCAGCTGGACTTGAGCGGCTTGAGCACACCATTCTTGAGCGTACTTTTTGAAAGACTCATTATCCCTCTTTGTCATTGCTTGCAAATCAGCCCGAGTTGGGGCGGTATCCAAGTTGAAACTGTACTGCTTCTTGAAAGCCTTGGCCAAGTCTTCCCAAGTCGGGACATCAGCTACTTTCAGTTGGGCGAACCATAAGAGAGCTGGCCCTGTTAAGCTTTCTTGGAAAGTGTGTATCATAAAATGGTCATACTCATGATATTTGGACATTTTCAAGCAGTAGAGCCTCAAGTGGGTTACAGGATTAGTGGTCCCATCATATTTTTCAAAATCCGGGATCTTAAACTTCTCTGGTATTGCCAAATGCGGGAACAAGCACAAATCCGCATAGTCACTTCCTCCATACAAGTCGTACCCTTGGAGAGCCTTCATCCGCTCTTCAATCTTTTTGAGTCTTTTTTCTTGGTCAGAATCATCTAGATGTGAGCTCATTTGGATGGTGATCGGAGTGATCCCAGCATCTTGAGTGGGGTTGGGGATGGCTGTTTCTGGATTGAGTGGTGCTTGGACAGGAGGGCTATTTTGGGCAGGTAGAGCTGAATTTACGATCGGGGTAGTTTGAGATGGTGAAGCCACTACATCACCACGGGCTTGAGTTTGGGCAGCCAACACATTGATCAACTCCTCAAGCTGGGTTGAGAGGTTTGCTACGGTTTGTTCCAACCCAGCGATGCACTGCTCCTGGTTCATTTGCTCCTCCATTCTTGCCCTTGATCTCGTTTGTATCGGGCTATGCCTCGCCAGATGGTACCTACAATCGAAAAAGAAAAAATGGTTGGAATTAGTGTCATGAAACAAAAGACTTGATGCATGAGAAATCCTTTTTGGCAAAACACTACTTTAATTCATACATCACTGAACCTTTGTCATGTTTTACTAGCAAAACAATGTAACAAAAGTTTGAAAAACACAAAGGCTCTCATGTCTAAACATCATCCTAAGACCCCTTCAGTCTTGTTCTGTTGGGGTGCATCTTCGAATCGCGCCTTCTTCCTCATGGCTTCTAGCTCGATCCTTGTCTGTTGTAGCTCCTCCAGTGCCCGGTCTCTCTCATCTCGGAGTCGAGTTACGTCTTTAAGCCATGCCTTACACTGGTACTTTACCCTAATGGACATCTGATGGTAGTGGTCAGTCCACACTAGGCCATGATCAGGAGGTGGCAGGCCGATGACTTTGTTTGGATCAACAGGAAGCTGAAGGAGCTCGGGATCCAAGGTATGGATGTACTCACGGGTGGCTGAATAGATTCGTTCTTCCTCGGAGTCAGGCTCTGCTAATGTGATGGGGAAATACTCGTGTGTACTCCAAAGCCTATTGACTTCTTCAAACTTACCCTTGGCCGCCTCAAGAGAGAGTTCCCGAAAATTGAGGCAGAGGTCATGTTTGTCCTCGACAAGTGGTATGGCTTGTAGTCCCCCATATTGACGATAAACATGCGCTGGAAAATACCAAACTTCCAGAGTATCCCAAGAGTGGAATTCCCTTGAAATTTTGACATCTAATAAAAGCTTCTTTCCACAAAAACCAACGAGCTTTCCATAAAATGTCCTTAGCTTGTGCCTTTGAAAGAAAAGCTTTCCATTCTTGGACTGTACGAGCTGGAAAATGTGATTTCTTTGACAAAACATTGAGTTTTCTCCAAATACTCGTAATCCGATTCTCATTTGAAAAATAAATCGGAAAGCACAAGCCAATTTTTCGAATGTGGCTTAGGAACCAAATTTGGAGTAAAATTGGACAGGCCAAAATTCCTTTACCGTGGCTCTTTACGCGATTAACCGACCTTAGTGTTTCTGCAAGTAGAGTGGGTATGTAATCACGGCCTTCAACCACCTGAAGGACGATGTCAGCAAGTGCTGCATCAAATGAGCGCTTGGTTTTAGGAAAAAGAAAGGTTCCGAAAAGAGCGAGTATGAAAGTGTTGGCGTATGATTTTCGAAAAAATCCTTTCACCATTTGTCCCTTGTGGTGTAAGGAAAGATCATCTAAGTCACTCAAAGTCAAAATATTCCCACAATTTTTGTCAAAAATTGGTTTCACGTGTTCTCTCTTTACCCCAATCAGGCAATCAACATTCTTCTCAGGGGAACTATCCAAGCGTGGGACGACCAATCCACTTCCCCAAGTAGGGGCGGATAGGAGTTCACAATACTCTTCTAGGGTCAACACTAATTCCTACCCTGCTATGTTAAAAACAATCCTTACGGGATCCTAGAATTCTGTGAGCGCAGTAAGTACACGCCAGTCGACCTCAATCTCAATTAACGAGTAGGTGTTTCCCACCACGCTTGCAACATAATCTTGTTCCGGACATGTAAGATCCTGCCACCATTGAGTCATCTCGAAGTTGGGGAGACGGTAGTTGGTCGGGGTCGCCATCTATGAAGGGATCAAAGTCAATCTAGCTCTTATGAATTTAAGCAGCATTTGGCCATTTCGTTTTTCGAAAACATGATGCGAGTGCAAGAATGTAAATAGGCAAGGGAAGAAGATACCCAATCATGCAATTTACAATTCAAATATCCCACCTATACATCATTTTCTACCCCAAAGGAAAAGAAGAACCTATAATCATTTTCTAGCCTATACATTATTTTCTATTCGAAAGGAAAGAAAGAAATATACAACTCGCATTTCCCACCTATACAATTGTTTCTACCCCTTTCTAAAAAATGCCCCGAAGACAAAGCAACATTCCTATTTAAAGCAAATGATGCATGAAGGTTGGGTGCTAGGGTTGGTGCTAAAAGGTCCTTGATCAGCAGTGTCTTCGGTTCCCCTTTCAGGGTACTTTGGGCTTACGAATCAAGCGGAGGTGCTTCAAAGCCGTTTCCGGTGGGAGCTCCCATGATGGGCGTACTTCTATTGACCCCCTCCTAGGGAAGTTCCTACGATCCGGGTTCGATCGTTTAAGGCATGCAATGCTAAAGTAAAGTGCACAAACAAACAACTGGGGATTATGGGGGGCGGACCCTCAAAAATATCCCCAGCGAAGTCAACAAGCTGTCGAACGTTGAGATTTCCGACTTGAGAAAAAGAATAAGGATCATGAGGCATGAACGAGGCCTAGCTTGGGACTTGAATCGGGGTTTGATTGGAGTCGCCACTAAACCGTTTGTTAAGGCTGTTTAGACGCCTAAGTCACTAAGTGATCATGGTACAACCACCTAGGTTTTTTATGTTGGTCTTGAAACCAAGATTTGAGTTTGGAGGTCCTGTTACATATTTTGAAGCCCGAGAGCCAAAATACGCCCAAACTTGGTACCCGTCCCTAAGTCTAGGTCATTTGTTTGCTTGCACATTTTAATTTATCTAATCGTTTCCTTGATCGGAGTTCGAATTGATGGTCCTGAATGAAATTCGAGAGTTCACACCACGACCCTAACATGCCACTAACTGACCTACTCTAAGTGCAGAAAGTAAAGGATTCCACTATTATAAGGATTACATACATACATCCATCATCATCTCTCTATCTCACACTCACCCAATTGAATCAATCAAAAGAAGTTTTTTTCAAAAGAATGAGAAAGTTAAACGTACGAAAAATTGGAGAGTGACATGAAAATTGGGTTAAATCGTTCAGGACCTTAAAAGATTTAAAAAAAAACAGTCCAGTTTTAAAAGACTTGAAAGTATCCCGAGGACTGATTTGAAGCATTCCATGAAGTTCTGGGGCCATATAAAATTTTCTAGACTGATTTGAAACCTCAGGGACTAATCTGTAAATTCACTGAAGTTTTGGGCTGACCTGGAAAGTTTGGTAAAAATTTGTGAATGATTAGTAAAACTTTGAAAGTTCAAAGGTTGTTCCGTAGAGCCCACCAACACTTAGGACTGTTCTAAAGAAAATAAAATTTCAAGGATAGATATGAAAAATCGGAATGGATGCTGGACTGATTTTTTTAAAGATGATAAAACACTTCGATTCGATCCGAAACGATATGAAATTTTCAAGGACCAACCCTAAACCTTAACAACACCTAAGATCACTCTAAATGACATGAAATACATCAGAAACAAACCTAAAAATTTTCGGAATAAATCTGGGCTTATACAAAAATAACTAAAAATGATCCCAAATCAATCCGAAATGATTCAAAATTTTCAAAAAATGATCCCTAAATCTTCGGAAATACTTAGGCCCACTTGGAAATGCATTTTTGACCCTAGAGCTGACCTAAAAGCTTTGAAAAAGTGGTCGGGTTTATAAACAAAATTTTGAAACCAAACTTTGAACGATCCTTTTCATCATTACGATTTTTGCACAACCCATTTTTAGTCATTCCCCGATTTTCTTATATAAAAAAATATTTTTCTTGATTTTTCTATTTTTTTTCATTTTATCATTTCTTATATTTCCTAAAAAAGATGAGCAATATATATCATTCTAAAAAACCTAACTAACAAGTTTTCATTTTTTTCAAGGATCCTTTTCCATATTTTCATGAAAGCATGAATCCTAATTTTTTATTTTCTCATTTTTTGTATTTTCCATTTTTTGTAAAACACTTTTGAAAAGGGGAAAAGAAAATAAAAGAAAACCAAAGAAATTATTTACAAGGAAAAGGCCTAAATCCCGATCCAGAAGTTATACCTACAACTGACGATGATGACAATGTCGAGGAATGAACAGGACTTCGGTTTGGTTGATGTCGAACCCAAGCACCTTCGGGATTTGAGGAAGGCTCGACGATTCACACGGACTCGGGCTCAGTCTTGATGATTTGCACGGGCTTGGCTCGGATCGGTGAAGAACTCCAAGCTGGTGTCAGAATCGGGCTCGGGTCAGCGGCGAATCCGAATTTGGAACGGGATGAAGATTCTTGAAAAATTTTTTTTGCTCAACACATGAGTCTAAGAGTGGATATTCAAGAGAGAGTTCAATGTGTATTTTGATGTATTCAAGATCTCCCAAAATCTGCAAATGCATGGCATATTTATAGATGAAATGCTGTGGGGGCTGAAATGTAACACACCAGAAACTTCAGGGGCGAAAAGAGAAACGAAAATAGAATAAAATAAAAAAAAGTGACGAACAGAGATGGAATAGACAGAGAAGACAGCAGCCAAACTGCAGGAGGCCAGGAACGGTACGGCCGGAATGGGAGAGGTCCGGGCAAGTCAACAAAGGCGGCAGAAACAGGACGGCACCGTACGGCCGATCAGAAGGCCGGTGGTACGAATCTCGACTGTGAGGGGGGGGGGGGAGCCGGTGTGAAAAGGATTAGGGAGGTCAGCAAGGGCAGCTCGTCAATGGCTAACACCGGCGGATGCTAGAGGTGGGTATAGCACCTGAACAGACAATTTCGGCACCGAAAGGTGGAGAGAGAATGAACGGAAGTGACCGGAGAGGGAGAGAGATAGGATCGGGAATGGACGGGGATGGATTTAGGATGGAGCCAGGAGCTCGACGGAGTCGTCGGTGTTGCCGGAAGTGGCCAAGAATGGCTGGCCGTGGTTGGCTGTGGATGCCCGTGACCTTTCTGTTGAAGGTGGGGGGAAGAAGACGACATTGTTCATGCAACTCGGCCAAAAAATTTTTTTTCATTTGAATGTGCAAATTTTTTTGTCATTGTTTCGTGTGAAATAACATAAAAAATGAAAAAATTAAGTTTGAAATAGGATTAAAATATGTGACACTAATAGGAATGAAGCCGGGTTTGACCGGGTCAAAATCGGGCGTCTACAGCAGTGATCGATCAGTGCTAGAGCAAGGCTGACACCGTGATCGAGCAAGCCAGGGCAGTGATCGAGCAGTGGTGGAGCAAGGCTACTGCCATGATCTAGCAGTGCTTGAGCAAGGCGGCTACCATGATCGTGCAAGCCACAGCAGTGTCGATCAGTGCTGGAGCAAGGATGCTACCGTGCTCGAGCAAGCCACAGCAGCGATCGATCAGTGATCGAGCAAGGCTGCTGCCGTGATTGAGCAAGCCACAGCAGTGATTGATCAGTGCTGGAGCAAGGCTGTCAGCATGATCGAGCGAGCCATAGCCGTGATCGATCAGTGTAGGAGCAAGGCTGCTACAGTGATCGAGCAAGCCACAACAGTGATCGAGCACTACTTGAGGAAGGCTGCTACCGTGTCACTATGCTACCACGCTACGATGCTACTGCGGTACCATGGTCAAGCAAGGTTGCCACCGTGGTACTATGGTCGAGGAAGTAGCTGCAATGCTACCATGCTCGAGCAAAGCTACGACGGTGCTACCTAGGTACCGTGGTCGAGCAAGGCTGCTACCATGGTGCTGCGATCTAGCAAAAGCCAAGGCAGTGATCAAGGACTGCTCGAGCAAGGATGCTACCATGATCGAGGACTACTCGAGCAAGGATGCTACCGTGATCGAGCAAGCCACGACAGTGATCGATCAGTCCTAGAGCAATGTTGTTACCGTGATTGAGCAAGCCAGGGCTATGATCGAGCAGTGCTTGAGCAAGGTTGCTGCCATGATCGAGCATTGCTTGAGCGAGGCGGCTACCATGATCCAGCAAGCCAGAGCAGTGATCGATCAGTGCTGGTGCAAGGCTGCTACCATGATAGAGGAAGCCACTGCAGTGATTGATTAGTGCTGAAGCAAGGCTGCTATCATGATCGAGCAAGCCACAGCAGTGATGAATCACTGCTGGAGCAAGGCTACTACCGTGATCGAGCAAGCCACAGCAGTGATCGATCAGTGATCAAGCACTGCTCGAGCAAGGCTGGCACCGTGCTGCTACGCTACCGTCCTGCTATGCTACCACAGTACAATGGTCGACAAAGGCTGCCACCGTGGTTGAGGAAGCTGCTGCAATGCTACCGTGCTCGAGCAAAAGCCAGGACAGAGATCAAGGACTGCTCGAGCAAGGATGCTAAAGTGATGGAGCAAGCCACGACAGTCATCGATCAGTGTTGGAGCAAGACTGCTACCGTGGTTGAGCAAGATAAGGCAGTGATCGAGCAGTGCTTGACCAAGGCTGCTGCCATGTTCGATCAAGCCACAATAGTGATCGATCAGTGATCGAGCAAGGCTGCTACCGTGATCGAGCAAGCCACAGCAGTCATCAATCAGTGCTAGAGCAAGGCTGCTACCGTGATCGAGCAGGCCACAGCAGTGATCGATCAGTGTTTGAGCAAGGCCGCTATCGTGATCGAGCAAGCCACAGCAGTGCTCGAACTGTCATCGAGCACTGCTCGAGCAAGGCTACTGCGGTGCTGTTGTGCTACCACCCAGATATGCTGCCGCGGCACCGTGGTCGAACATGGCTACCACCGTGGCACCGTGGTCGAGGAAGCTACCGCAATGCTATCGTGCCCGAGCAATGGTGCGGTCGTGCTACCTTGGTACCGTTGTCCGGCAAGGCTGTTGCCGTGGCACCGATTAAGCAAAGGCCATGACAATTATCGACGACTGCTCGACCGAGGATGCTACCGTGATCGAGCAAGCCACGACAGTGATTGATCAGTGCTGGAGCAAGGCTGCTACAGTGATCGAGCATGCCAGGACAATGATCGAGAAATGCTAGAGCAAGGCGATTGCCATGATAGAGCCATGTTGGAGCAAGGTTGCCACCATGATCGAGCAAGCCACAGCAATGATCGATCGGTGCTAGAGCAATGCTGCTACTGTGATCGAGCTAGCCACAGCAGTGATCGATCAGTGATCAAGTAAGGTAGCTATCGTGATTGAGCAAGCCACAACAGCGATCGATCAGTGCTGGAGCAAGGCTGCTACCATGATCGAGCAAGCCATAGCAATGATCGATTAGTGATCGAGCACCGCTCGAGCAGGGCCGCGGCCGTGCCACCTTGTTCCCTGGTCGAGCAAGGATGCTACCGTGGTACCGTGGTCGAGCAAAAGCCATGGCTGTGATCCTGGACTGCTCGAGCAAGGATGCTACCATGATCAAGCAAGCCACTGCAGTGATCAATCAGTGCTGGAGCAAGGCTGCGGCCGTGATCGACCAAGCCAGGGCGGTGATCGAGCATTGCTGGATCAAGGCTGCTGCCATGATCGAGCAGTGCTGGAGCAAGGTTGCTTCCATGATCGAGTAAGCCACAGCAGTGATCGATCAGTGCTGGAGCAAGGCTGTTACCGTCATCCAGCAAGCCACTGCAGTGATGGATCAGTGATACAGCAAGGTTGCTACAGCGATTGAGCAAGGTTGCTACCGCGATCGAACAAGCCACAATAGTGATCGATCAGTGCTGGAGCGAGGCTACTACCGCGATCGAGGAAGCCACAACAGTGATAAATCAGTGATCGAGCACCGCTCGAGCGAGGCTGCTACCATGCTGCTGCACTACTGCGCTGCTATGCAACCGTGGTACCGTGGTTGAGCAAGGCTGCCACCGTGGTACTGTGGTTGAGGAAGCTGCTGCAAAGCTATTGTGACTGAGCAATGCTGCGGTCGTGCTACCTTTGTAACATGGTCGAGCAAGGCTTCTACCGTGGTAGCATGGTGCAGCAAAAGCGAGGCATTGATCGAGGACTCCTCGAGCAAGGATGCTACCATGATCGAGCATGCCAAGCAGTGCTTGAGGAAGGCTGCTGCCATGATCGAGTATTGCTTGAGAAAGACTGCTACACTGATCGAGGAAGCCACAACAATGATCGATCAGTGATTGAGCAATGCTGCTACCGTGATCGAGAAAGCCACAACAGTGATCTATCAATGATCGTGCAAGGCTGCTACTGTGATCGAGCAAGCCACAACAGTGATCTATCAGTGATCGAGTAAGGCTGCCGCGGCAATCGAGCAAGCCACAGCAGTGTTCTATCAGTGCTGGAGTAAGGCTACTACAGTGATCGAGCAAGGCACAACAGTGATCGATCAGTGGTCAAGCAAGCCATAGCAGTGATCGATCATTGATCGAGCACTGCATGAACAAGGCTGCTACCCTGCTGCTGCGCTATCGCGCTACCATGCTACTGCGGTACCGTTGTTGAGCAAGGCTACCACTGTGGTACCGTTGTCAAGGAAGCTGCTGCAATGCTACCTTGCTTTAGCAAAGCCGCGCCTGGGCTACCTTGCTACCATGGTCAGCAAGGCTGCTACCGTGGTCAGCAAGGCTGCTACTGTGGTACCGTGGGCAAGCAAAAGCCATGGCAGTGATCGAGGACTGCTCCAGAAAGGATGCTACCATGATTGAGCCAGCCACAGCAGTGATCGATCAGCGCTGGAGCAAGGCTGTTACCGTGATCGAGCAAGACAGGGCAATGATCGAGCAGTGCTGGAGCAAGGCTGCTGCCATGATTGAGAAGCGCTTGAGCAAAGCTGCTACCATGATCGAGTAAGCCGCAGCAGTGATCGATCAATGCTAGAGAAAGGCTGCGACTGTGATCGAGGAAGCCACAACTTTGATCCATCAGTGGTCGAGCAACGCTGCTATCGTGATCGACAAAGCCACAACAGTGATCGATTAGTGCTTGAGCAAGGCTGCTGCTGTGATCAAGCAAGGCACAGCAGTTATCGATTAGTGCTCGAGCAATGCTGCTACCCTGATCGAGCAAGCCACAGCAGTGATCGAGCACTATTCGAGCAAGGCCGCTATCATGCTGCTGTGCTACTGCGCTGCTATGCTACCGCAGCACCGTGATGGAGCAATGCCGCCACCGTGGCACCATGTTCATGGGAGCTTCAGCAATGCTACCGTGCTCAAGCAAATCTGCGGCCGTTCTACCTTGGTACCGTGGTCAAGCAAGGCTGCTACCGTTGTACTGTGGTAGAGCAAAAGGCCCAGCAATCATCGATGACTGCTCCGGCAAGGATGCTACCGCGATCGAGCAAGCCACGGTAGTGATCGATCAGTGCTGGAGCAACGCAGCTACCATGATCGAGCAAGCCAGGGCGGTGATCGAGCAATGCTGGAGCAAGGCTACTGCCATGATCGAGCAGTGCTGGAGCAAGGCTGCTTCCATGATCGAGCAAGCCACAGTAGTGATTGATCAGTGCTGGAGCATGGCTGCCATCATGACAGAGCAAGCCACAGTAATGATCGATCAGTGATCGAGCAAGGCTGCTACTGTGATCGAGCAAACCACAGCAGTGACCGATCAGTGCTGGAGCAAGGTTGCTACCGTGATCGAGCAAGCCGCAGCAGTGATCGATTAGTGCTGGAGCAAGGCTGCTACCGTGATCGAGCAAGCCATAGTAACGAACGATCAGTGCTGGAGCATGGCTGCTACCATGATCGAGAAAGCCACAATAGTGATCAATCAGTGCTGGAGCAAGGTTGCTATAATGATCGAGCACGCCGCGGTAGTGATTGATCAGTGATCAGGCAAGACTGCTGCGGTGATCGAGCAAGCCACAGTAGTGTTCGATCAGTGCTGGAGCAAGGCTACTAAAGTGATCGAGCAAGCCACAGTAGTGATGGATCAGTGATCGACCAAGCCACCACAGTGATCGATCTCAATCACTCATCGATCAGTGATCGAGCACTACTCGAGCAATGCTACTACCGTGCTGCCATGCTACCACGGTACCGTGGTTGAGCAAGGCTGCCACCATGGTACCGTCGTCAAGGAAGATGATGCAATGCTACCGTGCTCGAGCAAAGCCGTGCTCCGGCTACCTTGGTACCATAGTCGAGCAAGGCTGCTGCCGTGGTACCGTGGGCGAGCAAAAGCCATGGTAGTGATCGACGACTGCTCTAGCAAGGATGCTACCGTGATCGAGCCAGCCACAACAGTGATCGATCAGTGCTGGGGTGAGGCTGTTTCCGTGATCGAGCAAGACAGGGCAGTGATCGAGCAGTGCTGGAGCAAGGCTGCTGCCACGATCGAGTAGCGCTTGAGCAAGGCTGCTACCATGATCGAGCAAGCCGCAATAGTGATCGATCAGTGCTGGAGCAAGGCTGCAACCGTGATCAACGAAGCCACAGCTTTGATTGATCAGTGATCGAGCAATGCTGCTTCCGTGATCGAGCAAGCCACAGTAGTGATCGATTAGTGCTCGAGCAAGGCTGCTACCGTGATCGAGCAGGCCACAGCAGTGATCGATTTGTGCTGGAGCAAGGCTACTACCGTGATCGAGCAAGCCACAGCAGTGATCGATGAGTGAACGAGCACCGCTCAGGCAAGGCCACTACCATGGTGCTGCACTACTGCGCTACCATGCCACCGCGGCACCGTGGTTGAGCAATGCTGCCACCGTGGCACCGTGGTCGAGGAAGCTTCAGGAATGCTACCTTGCTCGAGCAAAGCTGCCACCGTGCTACCTTGGTACCGTGGTCGATCAAGGCTGCTACCGTTGTATTGTAGTAGAGAAAAAGCCGCAGCAGTATCAATCAGTGCTGGAGCAACGCTGCTACCGTGATCGAGCAAGCCAGGGCGGAGATCGAGCAGTGCTGGAGCAAGGCTGCTACCATGGTCGAGCAAGCCACAGCAGTGATCGATCAGTGCTGGAGCATGGCTGCCATCATGATCGAGCAAGCCACATCAGTGATCGATTAGTGCTGGAGCAAGGCTGCTGCTGTGATCGAGCAAGATACAGTAGTGATCGAGCACTGCTCGAGCAAGGCTGCTACTGTGCTGCTGTGATAACACGCTCCTATGCTACCGCTGTACCGTGGTTAGGCAAGGCTGCCACCATCGTACCGTGGTCGAGGTAGCTACTACAATGCTACCGTACTGAAGCAAAGCGGCGGCGGTGGTACCTTGGTTACGTGGTCGAGCAAAAGTCACGACAGTGATCAAGGACTGCTCGAGCAAGGATGCTACCGTGATTGAACAAACCATGGTTGATCGATCAGTGCTGGATCAAGGATGCTGCCATGGTCGAGCAAGCCACAGCCGTGATCGATTAGTGCGGTAGCGTGGCTGCTACCATGATCGAGCAAGCCACAGCAGTGATCGATCAGTGATGGAGGAAGGCTGCTACCATGATCGAGCAAGCCGCAGTAGTGATCGATTAGCGATCGAGAAAGGCTGCTGCGGTGATCGATCAAGTCACAGTAGTGTTCGATCAGTGCTGGAGCAAGGCTACTACCGTGATCTAGCAAGCCGCAGCAGTGATCGAGCAAGGCACAGTAGTGATCCATCAGTGATCGAGCACTGGTTGAGATAGGCTGCTATCGTGCTACTGCGCTACCATCTTGCTATGCTACAGAGGTACCGTGGTGGAGCAAGGTTGCCGCCGTGGTACTGTGGTCGAGGAAGCTGCTGCAATGCTACAGTGCTCGAGCAAAGCTGCGACGGTGCTAGCTTGGTACCGTGGCCAAGCAACGCTGTTATAGTGGTACCGTGGACAAGCAAAAGCAGCGACAGTGATCGAGGAGTGCTCGAGCAAGGATGCTACCGTCATCGAGCAAGCCACGGTAGTGATCGATCAGTGCTGGAGCAAGGTTGCTACCGTGATCGAGCAAGCCAGGGTAGTGATCGAGCATTGCTGGAGCAAGGCTGCGGCCGTGGTTGAGCAGTGCTAGAGCAAGGCTTCTACCATGATCGATCAAGCCGTCGGAGTGACCGATTAGTGTTGGAGCAAGGCTGCGATAGTGATCGAGCAAGCCACAGCATTGATCGATCAGTGGTCGAGCAAGGCTGCAACAGTGATCAAGTAAGCCACAGCAATGATCAATTAGTGATCGAGCACTCCTCGAGCAAAGCTGCGGTCCTGCTGCCTTGTTTCCGTGGTCGAGCAACGATGCTACCATGGTACCGTGGTCGAGCAACCGCCATGGCAATGATCGAGGACTGCTCGAGCAAGGTTGCTATCGTGATCGATCCATGCTAGAGCAAGAATGCTACCATGATCGAGCAAGCCGCAGCAGTGATTGATCCATGCTGGAGCAAGAATGCTACCGTGATCGACAAGCCACGATAGTGATCGAGCACTGCTTGAGCAAAGCTACTCCCATAATTGAGCAGTGCTTGAGCAAGGATGCTACTATGATCAAGCAAGCCACGATAGTGATCGATCAGTGCTGGAGCAAGGATGCTACGGTGATCGAGCAAGCCACGACACTGATCGAGCACTGCTTGAGCAAGGCCGCTACCATGATCGAGCAGTGCTTGAGCAAGGCAGCTACCATGATCGAGCAAGCCACCGCAGTGATCGATTAGTGATGCAGCAAGGCTGCTACCGTGATCAAGCATGCCACAGCAGTGATCGATTAGTGCTGGAGCAAGCCTACTATCGTGATCAAGCAAGCGACAGCAGTGATCAATGAGTGATCGAGCACTGCTCGGGCAAGGCTGCTACCGTGCCGCAGCGCGACCGGGCTGCTATGCTGCAGTGGTACCGTGGTCGAACAAGGCAGCATCGTTGTACCGTGGTCGATGAAGCTGCTGCAATGCTACAGTGCTCGAGCAAAACTGCGGCGGTGTTACCTTCTTACCATGGTCGAGCAAGGCTGCTGCCGTGGTATCGTGGTCGAGCAAAAGCCACGGCATTAATTGAGGACTGCTCTAGCAAGGATGTTACTATGATCGAGCAAGCCACGACAGTGATCGATCAATGCTGGAGCAAGGCTACTACCATGATCGAGCAAACCAGGGCAATGATCGAGCTATGCTTGACCAAGGTTGCTGCCATGGTCAAGCAGTCCTTGAGAAGGGCTACTACCATGATTGAGCAAGCCACAAGAGCGATCGATTACTGCTGGAGCAAGGCTGCTACCGTGATCGAGCAAGCAACAGTAGTGATTGAGGAAGCCACATCAGTGATAGATTAGTGATCGAACGCTCCTACAACATGGTTGTTACCGTGCTGCTACGCTACCCCGCTCCTCTGCCACCGCGGTCAAGCAAGGTTGCCACCGTGGTACCGTGGTCGAGGAAGTTGCCGCAATGCTACCGTGCTCAAGCAAAGCTGCGTCCGTGCTACCTTGGTACCGTGGTCGAGCAAAGGCCACCGCACTAATGGAGTAGTGCTCGAGCGAGGATACTGTCGTGATTGAGCAAGCCACAACGTGATCGATCAGTGCTGGAGCAAGGTTGCTACCGTGATCGATCAAGCCGCCGCAGTGATCAATCAGTGCTGGAGCAAGGCTGCGAGTGTGATCGAGCAGGCCACAACATTGATCGATCAGTGGTCCAGCAAGGCTACCACAGTGATCGAGCAAGCCACAGAAGTGATCGATAGTGCTGGAGCAAGGCTGCTACCATGATGAGCAAGCCTCAACATTGATCGATCAGTGGTCGAGCAAGGCTACCACAGTGATCGAGCAAGCCGCAGAAGTGATCGATAGTGCTGGAGAAAGGCTGCTACCATGATCGAGCACGCCGCAGCAGTGATCGATCAGTGCTCGAGCACTACGCGAGCAAGGCCGCTACCGTGCTGCTACGCTGCCGCGCTGCTATGTACCGCCTTTCCATGGTCAAGCAAGGATGCCACTGTGGCACCGTGGTCGAGGAAGCTGCTGCAATGCTACCGTGCTCGAGCAAAGCTGCGATCGTGCTACCTTGTTATCGTGGTTGAGCAACGCTGATACCGTGGTACCGAGGTCGAGCAATCGCCACGGCAATGATCGAGGACTGCTTGAGCAAGGATGCTACCGTGATCGAGCAAGCCGCGGCCGTGCTCGATCTGTGCTTGAGTAAGAATACTGTCATGATCGAGCAAGCCACGACAGTGATCGAGCACTGCTTGAGCAAGGCTGCTCCCGTGATCGAGCAGTGCTTGAGCAAGGCTGCTCCCCTGATCGAGCAGTGCTTGACCAAGGATGCTGCTGTGATAGAGCAAGGCACGATAGTGATCGATCAGTGCCGGAGCAAGGATGCCACGGTGATCGAGGAAGCCACGGCACTGATCGAGCGGTGCTTGAGCAAGGCTGCTACC
The DNA here is from genome assembly GCA_037672795.1 of Lagerstroemia speciosa. Taxonomy (NCBI): domain Eukaryota; kingdom Viridiplantae; phylum Streptophyta; class Magnoliopsida; order Myrtales; family Lythraceae; genus Lagerstroemia; species Lagerstroemia speciosa. Next base: position 785,222 of record CM075309.1, on the reverse strand, counting down.
ATGATCGAGCAAGCCGCCGTAGTGATCGATCAGTGACGCGGCAAGGCTGCTACCCTGATCGAGCAAGCCACAGCAATGTTCTATTAGTGCTGGAGCAAGGCTGCTACCGTGACCGAGCAAGCGACAACAGTGATTAATGAGTGATCGAGCACTGCTCGAGCAAGGCTGCTGTCGTGCTGCAGCGCGATCGCGCTGCTATGCTACCACGGTACCGTGGTCGAGCAAGGCCGCCATCGTGGTACCATGGTCGATGAAGCTGCTGCAATGCTACAGTGCTCGAGCAAAGCTGCGGCGGTGCTACCTTGGTACTATGTTCGAGCAAGGCTGCTGCCATGGTACCGTGGTCGAGCAAAAGCCACAGCAGTGATCTAGGATTGCTCGAGCAAGGATGCTAATGTGATCGAGCAAGCCACGACAGTGTATCGATCAAAGCTGGAGCAAGCCTGCTACCATGATCGAGCAAACCAGGGCAGTGATCGAGCTGTGCTGGAGCAAGGCTACTGCCACGGTCAAGCAGTCCTCAGGCAAGGCAGCTACCATGATCGAGCAAGCCACAGGAGCGATCGATTAGTGTTGGAGCAAGGCTGCTACCATGATCGAGCAAGCAACAGTAGTGATCGAGGAAGCCACACCAGTGATAGATTAGTGATCGAGCACTGCGCCAGCATGGCTGCTACCGTGCTGCTATGCCACTGCAGTACCGTGGTCGAGAAAGGCTGCCACCATGGTACCGTGGTCGAGGAAGCTACTTCAATGCTACCGTGCTCAAGCAAAGCTGCGGTCGCGCTACCTTGGTACTGTGGTCGAGCAAAAGCCACGACACTGATAGAGTACAGCTCAAGCAACGATACTGTCGTGATCGAGCAAGCCACAGCAGTGATCGATCAGTGCTGGAGCAAGGCTGCTACTGTGATCGAGCAAGCCATGCCAGTGATCGAGTAGTGCTTGCACAAGGCTGTTACCATGATCAGGCAAGACACAACAGTGATCGATCAGTGCTGGAGCATGTCTGTTTCTGTGATCGAGGGAGCCACAACAGTTATAGATCAATGATCGAGCACTACTCGAGCAAGGCTGCTACCGTACTGTTGTGCTACCAGGCTGCTATGCGACCGTGGTACCGCAGTCGAGGAAGCTACTACAATGCTAGCGTGCTTGAGCAAAGCTGCGGCCGTGCTACCTTTGTATTGTGGTCAAGCAAAAGCCACGGTAGTGATCGAGTACTGCTCGAGCAAGGATGCTACCGTAATCGAGCAGGCCACAGCAATGATCGATCAGTGATGGAGGAAGGCTGCTACCGTGGTCTATCAAGCCATGGCAGTGATCGAGCAGTGCTTGAGCAAAGCTACTACCAGGATGGAGCAAGCCACAGCAGTGATTGAGCAAGCGATAGTAGTGATCGATCAGTGCTGGAGCACGGCTGCTACCGTGATCGAGCAGGCCACAGCAGTGATCGATTAGTGATTAAGCACTACTCGAGAAAGGTTGCTACCGTTCTACTGCGCTACCACGTTGGTATGCTACATAGGTACAATGGTGGAGCAAGGTTGCCGCCGTGGTACCATGGTCAAGGAAGCTGCTGCAATGCTACAGTGCTCGTGCAAAGCTGCGACCGTGCTACCTGGGTGCCGTAGCCAAGCAAGGCTCTTTTTGTGGTACCGTGGACGAGCAAAAGCCATGGCAGTGATCGAGGACTGCTTGACCAAGGATGCTACCATGATCGAGCAAGTCACGGCAGTGATCGATCGGTGCTGGAGCAAGAATGCAACCATGATCAAGCAAGCCACGGTCATGATCGAGCACTGCTGGAGCAAGGCCGCTCCCATGATCGAGCAGTGCTAGAGCAAGGATGCCACCATGATCGAGCAAGCCATGGTAGTAATCGATCAGTGCTGTAGAATGGATGCTACGGTGATCGGGCAAGCCACAGTAGTGATCGAGTACTGTTTGAGCAAGACTGCTACCATGATCGAGCAGTGCTTTAGCAAGGCTACTACCATGATCGAGCAAGCCACGGCAGTGATCGATCAGTGCTGGAGCAAGGCTGCCACCGTGATCGAGCAAGCCACAGTAGTGATCGTTAAGTGATCAAGCCCGGCTCAAGCAAGGCTGCTAACGTGCTGCTGCGCTGCTATGCTACCGCCGTACCGTGGTCAAGCAAGGCTGCCATCTTGGTACTGTGGTCGATGAAGTTGCTGCAATGCTGCCGTGCTCGAGCAAAGTTGCGGTCGTGCTACCGTTGTACCATGGTCGAGCAAGGCTGCTACCGTGGTACCGTGGTCGAGCAAAAGCCACAGCAGTGATCGAGGACTGCTCAAGCAAGGATGCTACTGTGATCAAGCAAGCCACGGCACTGATCGATCAATGCTGGAGCAAGGCTGCTACCATGATCAAGCAAACCAGGGCAGTGATGGAGCTGTCCTCGAGCAAGGCTGCTGCCATGATCAAGTAGTGCTTGAGCAAGGCTGCAACAATGATTGAGCAAGCCGCAGCAGTGATCGATCCGGGCTGGAGCAAGGCTGCTACCTTGACATAGTAAGCTAAAGCAGTGATCGATCAGTGCGGGGGCAAGGCTGCTACTGCAATCGAGGAAGCGAAAGCAGCGATAGATTAGTGATCAAGCAGTGCTCGAGCATGGCTGCTACTGTACTGCTGCGCTACCACGCTGCTATGCTACCGCGGTACCATGGTCGACCAAGCTTGCCACCGTGGTACGGCGGTTGAGGAAGATGGT
>CM075309.1:720178-781988 GCA_037672795.1 Lagerstroemia speciosa | reverse complement strand
GCTACAGTAGTGATCGATCAGTGCGGGGGAAAGGCTGTTACTGTGATCGAGGAAGCCAAAGCAGTGATAGATCAGTGATCGAGCACTGCTCGAGCATGGCTGCTACTATGCTACTGCGCTATCGCGCTGCTATGCTACTGCAGTACCGTGGTCGACCTAGGTTGCCACCGTGGTATGGTGGTTGAGGAAGCTGCTACAATGCTACCGTGCTCGAGCAAAGTTGCGGCCGTGCTACCTTGGTACCGTGGTCAAGCAAGGCTGTTATCGTGGTACCGTGGTCGAGTGATAGCCACGGCAGTTATCGAGGACTGCTCGAGCAAGGATGCTACCGTGATCAAGTAAGCCGCGGCAGTGATCGATCAGTGCTGGAGCAAGGCTGCTATCGTGATCGAGCAAGCTAGGGCAGTGATTGTGCAGTGCTGGAGCAAGGCTGCCGTCGTGATCGAGCAGTACTTGAGCAAGGTTGCTACCATGATCAGGCAAGCCACCACTATGATCGATCATTGCTGGAGCAAGGCTACTTACGTGATCGTGCAAGCCAGAGCAGTGATCGATCAGTGTTGGAGCAAGGCTACTACCGTGATCGAGCAAGCCACAGCAGTGATCGATCAAATGATGGAGCACTGCTCGAGCAAGGTTGCTACCGTGTTGCGGCGCTACCGCGCTACTATTTACCGCGGTTTCGTGTCAAGCAAGGCTGTCACCATGGCTCCGTGGTCGAGGAAGCTGCTGCAATGCTACCGTGCTCGAGCAAATCTGTGGCTGTGCTACCTTGGTACCGTCGTCGAGCAAGGCTGCTGTCGTGGTACCGTGGTTGAGCAAAAGCCACAGTAGTGATCGGCGACTGCTCGAGCGAAGTTGCCATTGTGATCGAGCAAGCCACAATAGTGATTTATCAGTGCTGGAGCAAGGCGGCTACCGTGATCGAGCAAGCTAGGGCGGTGATCAAGCAGTGCTTGAGCAGGGCTGCTGTAATGTAGGAAAATACTATCCACCCATGTGAACCTAATCAACTTAACCCGAACCCAACTCAATTAGAGAATGCCTTCTCTCTAATAGTTGTGTTACTTCAACGAAGGGTTACATTCATTGTGAAAGACCATGACTTCTCGTTCTCATGTAACTACTTATAAACAAAAGAAATGATGGATGACCAAAATAATGTATGTATGAGATTCACGTGAGAGGAGAAGTTCAAGAGAGAAAATAGAGAAAGATCGGGTTATGTGTTGCTCGCATTTGAGATTGAGTTAGAGGGTTCTTGTGCTGTGAATTGTGATTGGTTCTCGCTCGACCATATAGTGAGGACCCACCGCCGGTCTATTTTGTTCGTGAAGGTTACTGGTACATGATTTGATCCCGTACAACAATCCTGAAGAATTAAAAGATATGCCGATAGCCCATCTCGGTGTTACGATATGAGAGTATATATTCCTTCTATACGATATATATATATGTGTTTAAAATCCATCGTTATTGTGAGAAAGTCCAACATTGGTATCAGAGCCTCTTAAAGATTTTTCCGTATCAATATATATCACGAATCAAAGTAGATGAACAATAGGCCGATTTTGTGATTGCTGCTTCTGTTTTGATGTCGATATTTTCTGCTGTGAATTTTTATATCATTAGATTCCTCGTTTCAATACGATTTCAACGATATATTATATGCCTCATTTCGATATCGTATGACAAAGTTATGATTGTTTAAAGTTTTGGAACGAATTAAAAAATTTTTCTAGGTGTTAAGAACACCTAGAACATGTCCCGAATTTAGGCCACTCTCGGGAGGGGGAGTGTGACTCACCTCAAGATCCGATTGAGAAACCAAAAGTTGCAACGGACTCCACTCGCTGAGTGGGAGTGGACGACATTACACACTCCCTGGTAAGAGGTCGATAAGTTGGTGCGTGAGGTGCACACTCTGGCCATGGAGAGTAGAAATACAAAGAAAATGGGTTGTACTAGCAGCCTCACGTGCATAATGGCGCGATTTGTGGCCATATTAACTACTCCAATGCCCGATCATCGAGTCATTTTCACCGCTAGGATTCTGACATGATTTTATATTTTTGATAATTTTTCAAAATTTTTCAACAATTAGAAGAGGCCAGAATAATTTCCAAAGATGAAGAAATGGTAAATGCATATTTTTTTAAGGTCTCGCCCAATATCTAAAACACATGACATTTTTCTAAGATGAAATTTTTTATGAAGATTCCTGAAGATTCCTGAGCACTAGAGGAGCATCATGGAATTTTTTGAAAAATTTTAGATGCTGATAACAATTATTATTATTTAATAATTGAATTCATGTTATAAATTCAGATTAAATTTATTGTAACCCAAAAAATTATGAAATTTTTTTCTAGAGAACTGTACCTAGAGAGATTCATTCTAGAGTGTTTTTGGATTTTTATACCTGAGTTACGTATTTTTCCATATTGTTAATCACTTTTTAGTTGCTTGATTAATTAGGAAAAATATCATAACATTCTGGAAAATTACGAAAATTTTTCATGAGTATCAGCAATATTTCAGAAATGTGTAAGAGTGATTTCTGATTTTTTGCATTGTTTTTAATAAATTTCTTGATTTTAATCATATATAGTTAATTGATTGACTAAGAAAATTACTATAATATTCTGAAAACCTAGAATAAATTGAAATAAGTATGATGTGCATTTAAAGATTTGTTGCATATTATATTTTGTGGGAGATTTTGTCGAGTGAATTAATTTCACTCCAAAATAAATTTATGCATGATAATTAAATTTATTGATAGTGTGGTCAAGGGAATGTGAGTGATGATTAGGAGCACTGCGAATTTTCGATCTCGCACCTTTGATTATTTCTGTTAGTTGTTTAGATTGTTGCTACATAAATTTTGTGACTGTTTGTGCTAATTATTAAAATATCTATGCACATGTAAAATAGATTTAGCAATGGCATCAAAGTCTATTGTCGCTGATTTGATGAAGGGTGAGAAACTGGATGGCAACAATTATGACATTTGTCGTCAGAAAATTCAGTATCTCCTGGATGAGTAGGAAGTCTTGGAGACTTTGGACCAGGCCATGAATGTGCTTGAAAACGGTGATACACCGCAGCACCAACGAGACATTGATGCCTACTAGAGTTGGCTCAAGAAGGACCGTTGTGAGCACTTTACTATGTTAAGAAGCATGCACAACGATCTAATTAGTGAGTTTGAGATGTATCCAACTGCTCACGAGATGTGGGAGGCCCTCAAATCCAAGTTCGGTGTGATGTCCCTCACCAAACTTCGGGAATTGAACATGAGGTTCGATTCTTGTGTCAAAAGGTTGGATCAAACCATGAAGCAGCATCTCCGATGCATGGCTATTATGATCCGAGACCTTAAGTCTGGTGGAGTGACCCTTTCTGACGAGCAGCAAGTCCAGGCAGTGATTAGATCACTACCTAGTTCCTGGGAGCACATGAAAGCAAATATGACCCACAACGAGAACGTCAAAATGTTTGACGACATTCATCGCCATTTAGAGCTGGAGGATGAGCGTCTGAAGGCTGCTAAGCCCAATTCAGAGGCTAACGTTGTGGCCTCTAGTTCGCGAAAGGCTTCTGGCCCAAAACGCAAGTGAGCTGGAGGTGCTCCTAAGAACCAGGGTGAACCTGCGCCCAAGAAAGGCAAGTCCACCAAGCGCAAGAGAGGAAAGCGTGGTGGAAAGAAAGACCTAAGCAAAGTCAAGTGCTATAACTATCAAAAAATAGGACATTTTGCTCGCGACTGCGTTGAAGCAAAGAAGGTACTTATAAATCCTTATTCTCGCCCTAAATGTTTATGGTCACTGATGGTTTAGCTGCTAATCCTACTCCTTTGTGGATTGTGGATTCAAGAGCAACCGAACACCTAGCAAGGAGTCAAGATGGGTTCGTGGAGTATCGCCGAGTCCCAGTCGAAAGAAAGGTGCATATGGGAAATAGTTCGAGTGTGCAAGTGCTTGGAATCGGCACTTACAAGCTCAATCTACGAGGTGGTCGCACACTATATCTCCATGATATCTTTCATACTCCTGAGATCCGGTGAAACATCTTATCAGTTATGCTCATGTTAGGTCTTGGATTTAAATTTGTTTTTGAGGACTCATCTGTGAGCATTTTTCTTGACGATATTTTCTATGGCAGTGGCTTTATTTCAGATGGTTTGATGGTTTTAGACATTGATTACTATGAGAATAAAAATGTCAATTCCTTTTCTTTAATTGCTTCGAGTAATAATGATGTTTGCACTAATACGATTAGATGGCACGCTAGATTAGGCCATGTAGGCTTAAATCGAATTACCAGACTTGCTAGAGAAGGTCTTTTAGGCCCTCTCGCAAAGGTTAGCATGCCAACTTGTGAACATTGTCTTGAAGGAAAGGCAACCAGAAAACCGTTTGGTAAAGCTAAAAGGGCATCTATTCCATTGCAATTAGTTCACTCAGATATTTGCGGACCAGTGAATGTGAGAGCACGTTCTAGTGCGTATTATTTCATCACATTTATAGACGACTATACGCGATTTGGTCACATCTACTTGATCTCCCATAAGTTTAAAGCACTGAATTGCTTTGGAAAATATATGAATTTGGTTGAGAATCAATTAGATAAGAGAATTATAGCTCTCAGAACTGATCGAGGACGTGAGTGCCTATCGGAGCAATTTAAGAGGCTCTATGATGAAAGGGAATTGATAGACAATTAACAATACCAGGAACTCCACAACAAAATGGAGTGGCAAAAAGGAGGAATAGAACCCTCCTGGATATGGTTAGGTCTATGATGGCGCAAGCTAACTTGCCTGTCTCTTATTGGGGAGATGCGCTATTGACTGCTGCCTATGTACTTAATCGTGTGCCTTCCAAATCAGTTTCTAAAACCCCGTGCGAGTTATGGACCAGCAAAAAACCTATTTTGGAACATTTGCAGCAGTGGGGTTTGGCAACATACATGCACAACGCTTCTCATAAGTATGGGAAGTTAGGCCTTAGAGGTCGAAAGTGTATATTAGATATTTCGAACATTCTAAGGGATACATGTTCATTGGTGAGAATGCTGACGGAACTATCTCTGAAATTGAGTCAAGAGTTGTGGATTTTTTGGAGGACGAATTCCCTAGTAGGGGTGAGGTTTCAAAAGAGATTGAATTATATGAACAAGCGGAATCCATGCAAGGCGTTCCAAATAAGCCGATAGAGGATGAGGAATCAGTTCCTCCACCTCCTGGGAATAGTGGGAGTGACTTAATAGCTGGTGAACCTAGTTCATCGGAGAGAATTCCGCCTAAGCCTCAACATCGAAGAAGCAAACGTGGAAATATTCCCCATCGTCGATTCGAGGTTGAAGGAGATGCTTTCATGATTGCTACACAAGATGATACAGAGCCTAAATCTGTGAAAGAGGCTCTCTCATCTTCTGCAAGTAAAGAGTGGACGACTGCAATGAACGAAGAGATGGAGTCCATGAGGACCAACCGTGTCTAGGACTTGGTTGATCTTCCACTTGGAGGTAAGACGATTGGGAACAAGTGGATCCTAAAAGTCAAACGGAAGGCGGATGGTTCTATCGATAGATACAAGGCTCACCTAGTAGCAAAGGGCTATACCCAAAAAGAAGGCGTGGATTACGAAGAAACGTTTTCCCCAGTGGTTAGGTTTGCTTCGATCCGCATCATTCTAGCAATTGTCGCACATTTGGATCTTGAACTACAACATATGGTTGTTAAAACTGCATTTCTCAATGGAGAACTGGATGAGGAGATCTATATGGATCAACCTGAAGGTTTCGTGGCACAAGGTCAGGAGCGCAAAGTCAACAAGCTCAAAAGGTCCTTGTATGGCTTGAAACAATTAGCACAAAACAAAGATAGTATGTCAACAGGCTTAAAATTGGCTCTCCCACACGAGTAGTTGCCCTTGGCGCCTATTAGGGCGAGCAAGGATGAGATGAATATGGTACACTCTCAGCACCTATGTGGTGTGGGAGGATGAAATTTGAGATACCGTTGTGTCGCCTCAAATCGAGTCGAGATGAGGTCTTAAATTCTTGATTGGAATGAATACCCCCACTGTATTCATTATGCCTTATATTAATAGTCAGATGTGAGACCTTAGTTATGGCGTCTTGAAGGGCGAGTTGACAAAGGACTCAAGTTAGGCCCTCAAGAAGTGACTGAACTAAGATCTGTATGGTGCTTAATAAAGAGCTTGACATACACTCTGAAAAAGAGTAGCTCCACCGTAGCATGTATTTCATACTACATGCACTCAAAAGGCCTATTTAGGAAATGGATAAATGAATCCATGCTTCATCATTGTGTGAGCCCTAAGTAATTTTATAAGTGCCCTTAGTCACTTTTGACTATATCACAAAGTAAGGGACTGATGATCCCTTCTTTGGCGTGTTACCTATGGTCATGAATGATTCGGCCGACTGGGGCACCGCTGGGAAAACAATCAGTTTCGAATGGCGTGATGTGAGGGCGAAGGGAAGACTATTTCAATCTCATCGATAGTTTTGTGTTCAAGGACGTCCCTATTATGCCGCTAATTGAGTAGTTTGGACATAATTGTGAACACAGAAATGAGTGGTTGAGTATGCTCTTTTTGAGGGATTAGAGATAGTTGGCTTGATGCGTTACGAAATTAGTCTAGGGCACTCGAGACACTTATTTTTCATAGGGTGGATGCCTCTATGCTGGCTCTAACGAGTTTCTAGTGTAGAGCTCCTCGTTTTTTCGTGTGCTCGGCGGTCGCATGGCACATCTACTTGTATGAACCATTCTCTAACGGTTGTGAGCAACACAATGTCGATACAGTTCCCCAAGTGCGACTGGGAGATGTAGGAAAATACGATCCGCCCATATGAACCTAATCACCTTAACCCGAACCTGACTCAATTAGAGAATGCCTTCTCTCTAATAGTTGTGTTACTTCAACGAAGGGTTACATTCGTTGTGAAAGATCATGACTTCTCATTCTCATGTAACTACCTATAAACAAAAGAAATGATGGATGGCCAAAAGAATGTATGTATGAGATTCACGTGAGAGGAGAAGTTCAAGAGAGAAAATAGAGAAAGATCGGGTTACGTGTTGCTCTCATTTGAGATCAAGTTAGAGGATTCTTGTGCCGTGAATTGTCATTGGTTCTTGCTCGACCACGTAGTGAGGATCCACCGCCGGTCTATTTTGTTTGTGAAGATTACCGGTATGTGATTTGATCTCATACAATGATCCTGAAGAATTAAAAGGTATGCCGACGACCCATCTCGGTGTTACGATATGTATGAATATGGATTACTTCTATACAATATATGTATGTGTTTGAAATCCATCGTTATTGTGACAAATTCCAACATGCCATGATCGAGCAGTGCTGGAGCATGGCTGCTACCAAGATTGAGCAAGCCATAGCAGTGATCGATCAGTGATGGAGCAAGGCTGCTACCGTGATTGGGCAAGCCACATCAGTGATCGATCAGTAATCAAGCAAGGCTTCTACCATGATCGAGCAAGCCACAGCAGTGATCGATCAGTGATCGATCAGTGCTCTAGCAAGGTTGCTACCACGCTACTATGCTATCACCGTATCGTGGTCGAGAAGGGCTACCACCATGGTACTGTGGTCGAGGAAGCTGCTGCCACGCCACCCTGCTCGAGCAAAGCCGCGGCCGTGCTACATTGGTACTATGGTCGAGCAAGGCTTCTACCGTGGTACCGTGGTCGAGCAAAAGCTAAGGCAATGACCGAGGACTACTCAAGCAAGGATGCTACCGTGATCAAGGCAGCCACGGTAGCGATCGATCAATGCTGGAGTAAGGCTGCTACCGTGATCGAGCAAGACAGGGTAGTGATCGAGCAGTGCTGGAGCAAGGCTGCTGCCATGATCGAGCAGTGTTTGAGCAAGACAGCTACCATGATCTAGCAATCCAGAGCGGTGATCGATCAGTGCTGGAGCAAGGCTGCCACCTTCATCGAGCAAGCCACAACATTGATTGATCAGTGCTAGAGCAAGGCTACTACCGTGATCGAGCAAGCCACAACAGTGATCGATCAGTGCTAGAGCAAGGCTACTACTCTGATCGATCAAGCCACAACAGTGATCAATCAGTGCTAGAACAAGGCTGGTAACGTGATCGAGCAAACCACAACAGTGATCGCTCAGTGATCGGGCACTGCTCGAGCAAGGCTACTACGTGCTGATGCGCTGATGCGCTACTGCGCTACTGCGCTGCTATGCTACCGTGATTCCGTGGTCGAGCAAGGCTGCCACCGTGGCACCGTGGTCGAGGAAGCTGCTACAATGCTACTGTGCTCGAGCAAAGCTGCGGCCGTACTGCCTTGGTACCGTGGTCGAGCAAGGCTGCCATTGTGGTCGAGCAAAAGCCATGGTTGTGTTAAGGACTGCTCGAGCGAGGATGATATCGTGATCGAGCCAGCCACGGCAGTGATCGACCAGTGCTAGAGCAAGGATGTACTGTGATCAAGCAAGCCAGGACAGTGATTGAGCAGTGCTTGAGCAAGGCTGCTGCCATGATTGAGCAGTGCTTGAGCAAGGCTGCTGCGATTATCGAGCAAGCCACAACAGTGACCGATCAGTGCTGGAGCAAGGCGGCTATAGTGGTCGAGGAAGGCTGCTACCGTGATCGAGCAAGCCACAGCAGTGATGGATCAGTGCTGGAGCAAGGCTGGCACTATAATTGAGGAAGCCACAGTAGAGATCGATTAGTGTTGGAGCACTGTTCGAGCAAGGCTGCTACAGAGCTGCTGCGCTACCGTGGTACCTTGGTCGAGCAAGGCTACCACCTTGGTGCGGTGGTTCTAGAAGCTGCTGCAATGCTACCATGCTCAAGCAAAGCTGCGGCTATGCTACCTTGGTACCGTGGTTGAGGAAAAGGCATGGTAGTGATTGACGACTACTCGAGCAAGGATGCTACCATGATCGAGCAAGCGACAGTAGTGATTAATCTGTGCTAGAGCAAGGCTGCTACCGTGATTGAGCAAGCCAGGGCAGTGATCGAGCAGCGCTTGAGCAACGCTGCTGCAATGATCGAGCAGCACTTGAACAAGGCTACTACCATTATCGAGCAAGCCATAGTAGTGATCGATCAGTGCTGGAGCAATGCTGCTACCATGATCGAGCAAGCCACAGCAGTGATCAATTAGTGTTGTAGCAAGGCTGCTATCAAGTTCGAGCAAGCCACAGCAGTGATAGAGCAGTGCTGGTGCAAGGCTGTTACCGTGATCGAGCGAGCCACAGCAGTGATCGAGCAAGCCTGCAACCGTGATCGACCAAGCCACAAAAATGATCGATCAGTGCTAGAGCAAGGCTGCTGCCATGATTAAGCAGTGGTTGAGCAAGGCTGCTACATGATCGAGCAGTGCTTGAGCAATGCTGCTACCATGATTGAGCAAGCCACAACAGTGATCGATCAGTTCTGGAGCAAGGCTGCTACCTTAATCGAGCAAGCCAGGGCAGAGATCGGGCAGTGCTTGAGCAAGGCTACTACCATGATCGAGCAGTGCTTCAGCAAGGCTGCTACCATGATCGAGCAAGCCACAACAGTGATCGATCAGTGCTAGAGCAAGGCTGCTATCGTGATCGAGGAAGCCACAGTAGTGATCGATCAGTGCTGGAGCAAGGCTGTTACCGTGATCGAGGAAGCCATTGCACTGATCGATCAGGGCAGGAGCAAGGCTGGTACTCTGATCGAGCAATGCACAGCAGTGATCGAACAATGATGGAGCACTGCTCGAGCAAGGCTACTACCTTGCTTCTGCGCTACTGCGCTGCTATGCTATCGTGGTACCGTGGTCGAGCAAGGCTGCCACCGTGGTACCGTGGTCGAGGAGCCTGTTGCAATGCTACCCTACTCGAGCAAAGCTGCTGTCGTGCTGCCTTGGTACCGTGGTCGAGCAAGGCTGCTACCGTGGTAACGTGGTGGAGCAAAAGGAACGGCAGTGATCGACAACTGCTCGAGCAAGGATGCTACCGTGATCGAGCAAGCCACAGCAGTGATCGATCTGTGCTGGAGCAAGGCTTCTACCCTGCAAGCCAGGGTAGTGATTGAGCAGTGCTTGAGCAACACTGCTGCCATGATCAAGCAGCGCTTGAGCAAGCTTGCTACCATTATCGAGCAAGGCACTACAATGATCGATCATTGCTGGAGCAAGTCTGCTACATGATCGAGCAAGCCACAGCAGTGATCAATCAGTGTTGTAGCAATGCTGCTATCATGTTCAAGAAAGCCACAGCAATGATCGATCAATGTTGGAGCAAGGCTATTGCCGTGATCGAGTTAGCCACAGTAGTGGTCGATCAGTAATCGAGCAAACCTGCTATTGTGATCGGCCAAGGCACAGTAGTGATCGATCAGTGCCGGAGCAAGGCTGCTACCATGATTGAGTAGTGATTGAGCAAGGCAGCTACCATGATCGAGCAGTGCTTGAGCAATGCTGCTACCATGATCGAGCAAGCCACAATAGTGATCGATCATTGCTGGAGCAAGGCTGCTACCATGATCGAGCAAGCCAGGGCAGTGATCGGGCAGTGCTTGAGCAAGTCTACTACCATAATCGTGCAGTGCTGGAGCAAGGCTGCTACCATGATCGAGCAGTGGTTGAGGCAGGCTGCTACCATGATCGAGCAGTGCTTGAGCAAGGCTGCTACCATGATCGAGCCAGCCACAACAGTGATTGATCGATTTTGAACCAAAGCTGCTACCGTGATCGAGGAAGCCACAGCAGTGACCGATTAGTGATCGACCGTGATCTATCAATGGTGGAGCGCTGCTCAAGCAAGGCTGCTACCTTGCTGCTGCGCCAATGCGCTGCTATGCTACGTGGTAACGTGGTCTAGAAAGGTTGCCACCCTGATACCGTGCTCGAGGAACCTGCTGCAATACTACCCTACTAGAGCAAAGCTACGGTCGTGCTAGCTTGGTACCGTGGTCGAGCAAAAGCCACGGCAGTGATCGAGGACTGCTTGAGCAAGGATGCTTCCGTGATCGACCAAGCTAGGACAGTGACCGATTGTTATTGGAGCAAGGCTGCCACCGTGATCGAGCAAACCAGGGCTGTGATCGAGTAGTCGTCTAGCAACGCTGCTGCCATGATCGGGCAGTGCTTGAGCTAGTCTTCTACCGTGATCAAGCAAGCCATAGCAGTGATCGATCAGTGCTGGAGCAAGGCTACTACCATGATCGAGCAAGCCACAATAGTGATTGATTAGTGCCGGAGCAAGGCTGCTACCGTGATTGAGCAAGCCACAGTAGCGATCTATCAATGATTGAGCAAGGCTACTACCGTGATTGAGCAAGCCATAGCGATGATTGATCAGTGATTGAGCACTGCTCGAGAAAGGCTGCTACCGTGCTGCTCTGCTACCGCGCTACAATGCTGCTGCGGTTCCGTGGCAGAGCAAGGCTGCCACTGCGGAATCGTGGTCTAGGAAGCTCCTGCAATGCTACTGTGCTTGAGCAAAGCTGCGGCTGTGCAACATTGGCACTGTGGTCGAGCAAGGCTGCTACCATGGTCGAGAAAGCTACTGCAATGATACCGCGCTCCAACAAAGCTACGGCGGTGCTACCTTTGTACAGTTGTTGAGCAAGGCTGCTACCGTGGTACCGTGGTCTAGCAATAGCCACGGCAGTGATGAGGACTGCTTGAGCAAGGATTCTACTGTGATCGTGCAAGCCACGACAGTGATCGATAAGCGCTGGAGCAAGGCTGCTTCTGTGATAGAGCAAGCCAGGGCAGTGACTGAGCAATGCCTGAGCAAGGCTGCCGCCATGATTGAGCACTTCTTAAGCAAGGCTGCTACCATGATCGAGCAAGCCACAGCAGTGATTGATCAGTGCTGGAGCAAGGCTGCTACCATGATCGAGCAAGCCACGACAATGATCGATCAGTGTTGGAGCAAGGCTGCTATCATGATTGAGCAAGCCATAGTAGAGATCGATCACTGCTGGAGCAAGGCTGTTAACATGATCGAGCAAGCCACAGGAGTGATCGATCAATTATCGAGCAAGCCTGCTACCGTGATCGAGCATTCCACTGCAGAGATCGATCAGTGATCGAGCATTGCTTGAGCAAGGCTGCTACCACGCTGTTGCGGTACAACACTACTCTGCAATCGTGGTACCATGGTCGAGCATGGTTGCCACTGTGGTACCGTGGTCGAGAAAGCTGCTGCAATGCTACCGTGCTCTAGCAAAGCTGCGGCCGTGCTACCTTTGTGCCGTGGTCCAGCAAGGCTTTCGCTGTGGTACCGTGGTCGAGTAAACGCCATGGTAGTGATCGAGGACTGCTCGAGCAAGGGTGCTACTGTGATCGAGCAAGCCACGACAGTGATTGATTAGTGCTGGAGGAAGGCTGCTACTGTGATTGGGCAAGCCAGGACAGTGATCGAGTAGTGCTAGAGCAAGGTTGCTGCCATGATCGAGTAGTGCTCGAGCAAGGCTGCTGTCTTGATCGAGCAAGCCACAACAGTGATCGATCAGTGCTTGAGCAACGCTGCTATAGTGATCGATCAGTGATCGTGCACTGCTCGAGCAAGGGTGCTATTGCGCTGCTGCACTGCTGCGCTTTTATGTTACCGTGGTCAAGCAAGGTTGCCACAGCAGTACCGTGGCTGAGGAAGCTGCTGTAATGCTACCGAGCTCGAGTAAAGCTGCGGCCATGCTACATTGGTGCCGTGGTCGAGGAAGGCTGCTACCGTGGTATCATGGTAGAGCAAAAGCCATGGCAGTGATCAAGGACTGCTCGAGCAAGGATGCCATAGTGATCGAGCAAGGCACGGCAGTGATGGATCAGTGCAGGGGCAAGGCTGCTACAATGATCAAGCAAGCCACACCAGTGATCGATCAGTGTTGTAGCAAGGCTGCTACAGTGATCGAGGACTGCTCGAGCAAGGATGCTACTGTGCTCGGGCAAGGCACGGCAATGATCGATCAGTGCTGGAGCAACGCTGCTACCATAATCGGGTAGTGCTTGAGCAAGGCTGCTGGCGTGATCGAGCAAGCCAGAACAGTGATCGATCAGTGTTGTAGCAAGGGTGCTACCGTGATCGAGGAAGCGGCCGCAGTGATCGATCAGTGTAGGAGCAAGGCTGGTACCGTGATCGAGCAATGCACAGCAGTGATCGATCAACGATCAAGCCATGCTCGAGCAAGGCTGTTACCATGCTGCCGCGCTACTGTGCTGCTATGCTACCACTATGGCTTGCTAGATCACGGTAGCAGCCTTCCTCCAGCACTGATCGATCACAGCTGTGGCTTGCTCGGTCATGGTAGCAGCCTTGCTCCAGCACTTATCGATCACCGTTGTTGCTTGCTCGATCATGGTAGGAACCTTTCTCAAGCACCACTCAATCATGGAAGCAGCCTTGCTCTAGCACTACTCAATCACTGCCCTGGCTTGCTCGATCACGGTAGCAGCCTTGCTGCAGCATTGATCGATCACTGTCGTGGCTTGCTCGATCACTGTAGAATCCTTGCTCGAGCAGTCCTCGATCACTGCCGTGGCTTTTGCTCGACGATGGCACCAAGGTAGGACTGTCGTAGCTTTGCTCGAGCACGGTAGCATTGCAGCAGCTTCCTCGACCACTGTACCACGGTGGCAGCCTTGCTCAACCACGGTACCGCAGTAGCATAGCCGCGTGGTAGTGCAGCAGCATGTAGTAGCCTTACTCGAGCAGTGCTCGATCACTGATCGATCATTGCTATGGATTGCTTGGTCGTGGTAGCAGCCTTGCTCCAGCACTCATCGATTGCCGCTGTGGCTTCCTTGATCATGGTAGCAGCCCTGCTCGATCACTGATCGATCACTGCTCTGGCTTGCTCGATCATGGTAGCAGCATTGGTCAAGCGCTGCTCGATCACTGCCGTGGCTTGCATCAGCTCGGCTGTAGCCTTGCTCGATCATGGTAGAAGCCTTGCTCGGGCACTGCTCAATCACTGCTGTGGCTTGCTCGATCATGGTAGCGGCCTTGCTCAATCACTGATCGATCACTGCTTTGGCTTGGTCGATCACTGTTGTGGCTTGCTGGAACACGGTAGCAACCTTGCTCGATCACTTATCGATCACTGTTGTGGCCTGCTCGATCATGATAGCAGCCTTGCTCGATCACTGCTGTGGCTTGCCCGATCAGGGTAGCAGCCTTGCTCCAGTACTGATCGATCACTACAGTGGCTTGCTCGGTCAAGGAAGCATCCTTACTTGAGCAATCCTCGATCATTGTCGTAGCTTTTGCTCGGCCACAATACCAAGGTAGCAGCCTTGCTCCAGCATTGATCTATCACTGTCGTGGGTTGCTCGATCATGGTATCATCGTTGCTCGAGCAGTCATCGATCACTGCCGTGGCTTTTGCTCGACCATGATACCACGATAGCAGCCTTGCTCGACCACGGTACCAAGGTAGCATAGCAGCGTGGTAGTGCAGCGGCATGGTAGCAACCTTGCTCGACCATGGTACTGCTGTAGCATAGCAGCGCGGTAGTGCAGCGGCACGGTGGTAGCCTTGCTCGAGCAGTACTCGATCACTGATCGATCACTGCGGTGGTTTACTTGATTAGGGTAGTAGCCTTGCTCTAGAACATATCAAACACTGTCGTGGCTTCCTCGATCATGGTAGCATCCTTGCCCGAGCAGTCCTCGATCACTATCGTGGATTTTGCTCGACCACGGTACCACGGTAGCAGCCTTGCTCGACCACGGTACCAAGGTAGCACGGCTGCAGCTTTGCTCAAGCACAGTAGCATAGCGAAGCTTCCTCAACCACGGTACCATGGTGGAAGCCTTACTCAAGCAGTGCTCGATCACTATTGTGGCTTGCTCGATCAGGGTAGCAGCCTTGCTCCGGCACTGATCGATGGCTGTTGTGGCTTGCTCGATCAGTGTAGCAGCCTTACTCCAGCACTGATCGATCACTGTTGTGGCTTACTCGATCAGGGTAGCAGCCCTGCTCAAGCACTGATCAATCACTACCGTGGCTTGCTGGATCACGGTAGCATCCTTGCTCGAGTAGTACTTGATCACTACCGTGGCTTTTGCTCGACCACGGTACCAAGGTAGTACCGCCGCAGCTTTGCTCGAGCACGGTAGCATTACAGCAGCTTCGTAGACCATGGTACCTGATGCGAACCTCGCCAACACTGTGATGAAAACCAATATCAAGTATGATATGAACCTCACCAACTCGTGACGAAACCCGTATCCAACTAAGGTCTCCAGGAAACGTGTCCTTATCAAGCTCGAAAGGTGGAACCTTGACCCATTACCTATAGAGAGGTAAGAACCTTGGTATAGTGAAGACGCCACAATCAACTATGGAAGGGTTGATTGATAAGTTGGGGATGAACGCCACGGAATACTTCAATATGTTCGAATAGTTCTTCAAAGAACCAAAGAGAATAAAATCTCACACTTCATTAATGAAAAAAACTGATCCCAATTCGTCCAAAGGCAAGCACTAGCCTTTAAATAGGCTAAAGTGCAACATTACATCAAAAATAATCTTCCTAAATGGTTCTCGTAGGATAGGAAACTAATTAGAAAGCAAATCTAAGTGCTATCCCAGAGAAATTACAATATATTGACAATATCTTCAGAACTAAATAAAGGGGAAGGAAATATATTCTACTCGCTAAAAGAGGAAAGTGATATATTCTTGTAGATAACTTCAATATATCAGTATTAACTTGTGCTTCTCTTGCCTCTTTAGTTCTCTCAACTGCCTTTCTTGAAAATATTCTTTCCCTTTCACCTTGTTAAGATATATTTCTTGAAGCTACTTGCCTTCTTGAAGCTACTTGCCCTCTTGACATTCAACTTAAATATATTTCTTGAATCACTTGCACTCTTGATGCTTAGCTGAAATATGTGGCATTCATCATTTGTCCATTTTTGAAATATTAAGGATAATGTTGAGTCATTGAGCTTGGTCGTCACTTGTATGCATATCCATATCCGCTTCTTCGTCGTGCACGAGCTTCTCATCATCTGATCATGAGAGACTTTGATTGCAGGCTTCGAGCTCGTATCTTGGATCACATCATTCCCCTCCTCTTGAAAAGGATTTGTCCTCAAATCATGACCTACATGAAAAGAAAATAAATTACTAATTTTGAAATTATCAATATCATTATACTCGCCTTGTTGTTCAGAGTTGTAGGCATCATTATTAATGCACTCAATGACTTGGAATGGTCCATCTCCACGAGAAAGTGGCCTTGAACGTCGTTGAGTGTGAAACCTCTTCTTCCTCATGTGCCATGAATCATAATCTCCTAGAGCAAAATCAAATTTCTTCTTTCGCCTAATGATTGAATGTTTCTCATAATGCTTCACTTTTATCTCAATTCTAAGTACTTTTCTCTCATGAATTTCCTCAACAACTTCAACTTTGTTATGTCCATAAAAATTAATAAACTCAAAGAAACATAAATCAAGAAAATGATAAATATATGTAACAAACTCACATGAAATTTCCAAAGATGAAAATCTTGTGATAGAGTAGTCAAACCTATAGTAAGAAAAGCCAATATGCGGTAAATATTCTTCACGTGCTTTGGCATCAATTTTCGCATAGCAAGTCAAAAACAATAATTTGTTTCCAAGGTCTCTCAAATTTTTCCAAGTGTAGTTGAAAAACATAACTTCTTTACTCAAAATGAACACAATATGTAACCTCAAAATCATTCTAAAGATCCAATCATCATGTGTGGCATCATCCATTATATGACATGGAATATAGTACCAATATAAGCTAGATAAGCAATGGAAACCACTTACCTGACTTACCAAAGTAGATATTGGCCAACCTTGGGTTGCCTTTTCCTCTTCAACAAGATTCTCATTAACAGTAGCACTCAAAATCAAATCAATAAACACAATCTCATCCATACAAAGAGTTCGGGTTTCAAGTTTAGCAAATAACGATTCTTTACTTAAGGCCTCTAAAACAAGTCTTGAGTATTTATCATGATTATCTGGACTCTTATCACAACGAATGCCGTCAACATAATTAAATGCATGTAAATTATGGCTCATAAGTCTCGTGAAAGCGTTAGGCCTATTAATCAATCCAAAAGGAATCACCAACCAGTCAAACAAATCAAGTTTTATTTGGCATGTGCTGATGAACTCATATCCCTCTTTCAACCAAACATGATGAAATTCACTTTCAAGATTAGGCTTTAAAATCAAACATGCATCATGATATCCATCTAACATGCGATCTAAATGAGAAACAGAATTAGGGCACACGACCATGGTGTTTTTTATGTCTTGAAAATCAGAAAACCCTATCCATGTTTGATCCTCATGCTCTAGTAACATTAAGACAATAAAGGGATTCAGGTACTCACTAGCTTGTAGATTTGCCACTTGCTCAGTGGATTGTAGTTGAAGCTCCTTCATCTCCTCACGATTACTTCTAATGGCTAGTTGGGTTGGACTTGATCCTTGATGCACTTCCTTGACTTCCTACAAATAAGAAATAATATTGCTCGGCAAGAATCTGACAAGATTGTGAGTAAATAAAACCGGCTCCTTAATCATAAGGGGCTGATATAAAATTAAAGAACTCTCAATCTCATGGTCTTTTTCCTCTCTTGCACTCACCAATGAAACATCTCTCTTATTTTCTCTCTCATCAATCTCTTTTCTCTCATTTTCTTTTTCCACAACTTCAATCTCTCTCTCTTTTTTATTGCTCTCTGTTTCTTGACATTCATCTTTCTTTTTATCACACTGTTTCTTTTTCTCACTCTCTCTTTTTTTATCAGACTCTTTTTCTTGATTGTTCTTTTTGTTCTCTTGAATCGGTGTAATACTCACAGCTTCTTTGTCATCCTTGGAGAGCTCGGAACTAGACGATGGCACTTTGTGTTCATTATAGGCTGACCTCCATGAGCTTGTAGCAGCCATGCCTGAAGACCCTTCATCCATGTTTCTTCGCTTCAACCGTCGTTCAACTTTCATGGCATAGGGCAACATATCTTTGAAGTCTTCATAACAACGCACCGCCACTTCATTCACAATCTCAGGATTTAATCCACGTACAAACCTGTCCATGGTGACTTCTATGTCCTCCTCTATGTTCGCTCGGGTCATTGCAACCTCCATCTCTTTGTAATAATCGAGAACGCTCTTTGATCCTTGAGTGAGATGTTGCAATTTGTTGTGCAATTCCCAGCGATAGGAACTTGGAAGGAATCGTTGCCTCATTATTGACTTCATCTCGTTTCATGTCTCAACGGGTCGCTCTCCATTCTGTCTCTTACTTGTAATAATCCGATCCCACCAAATAACAACATAGTCGGAGAATTGAAAAGAAGCAAGTTGTACCTTTTTCCTTTCAGAGTAATTGTGATGATTGAAGACCATCTCCATACCTTCCTCCCACAAAAGATAAGCTTCGGGGTATTTTTTGCCTTGGAAAGTTGGAAACTTCACTTTTTTGTCACGGAGATCATTGTTCCACCTTGGTCTTCTCGATTCTTTATCTTCATATGGAAGCTGAAAGCTTTTTCTTTTTGCTTCATCCTCAATTCGATCTATCTTCTTGTGGATTTGTTTGAATTCAGCTCTCATCATCCTCCCAACCTCGTGTACATATGCTTCGAGTTGTATATCTTCGAATGCGCTTTCCTCTTGATAGTGTGACATGATGAGAATCTGCAATAGATATTAGGACCTCACAAGCACTCTCTCACGTGTTTCACTCAAGAATATGTTCACTCAATTCACTCGTGTTTGCACTCAAATGGCTTTTACCCTGTAATAATCTCACCACTCTTGCCTTTTTCCACTCATATATCCTCTTTCAGTTCTTTTTGAACTAAACAAATAAAAATCAGAATGTCCCGCAACAATCCATCACGACTTCACCAAGATTTGAAAGAAGAGAATAGGGTCGAGTTCCAAAGTAACGAAGATCAAGACAAATAAGGGAATTATGGATAAGAGAATGACAGATCAATTGAAAAGAAACAACTTTGAGTAGGAAGATGTTGATAGCTCTATGAATGGTCAAATAATTCTTGGACTTGTTCAATGTCTCACTTCTTCACTTTTTTCTACCTTGTTTTTTTCACTGTTGATTCTTTTTTTTTTTTTAATTTTGCAACTTTTTCTTTCTTTTTTTTACTTCTTTTTTTTTTCTGCTACTGGTTTTTTTTCTCCCACTACCTTTTTTTTTACTTTTTCTGAAGAAGATAATAGAAAAGAAAAGATAAAGAAAAAAAATGAAGATGAAAGAAAACGAAGAGAAACTAAAAGGATAGATTGAACCTGACTTAGAACGTTGGCTCTGATACCAAATGATGCGAACCTCACCAACACTGTGATGAAACCCAATATCAAGTATGATATGAACCTCACCAACTCGTGACGAAACCCGTATCCAACTAAGGTCTCCAAGAAACGTGTCCTTATCAAGCTCGAAAGGTAGAACCTTGACCCATTACCTATAGAGAGGTAAGAACTTTGGTATAGTGAAGACGCCACAATCAACTATGGAAGGGTTGATTGATAAGTCGGGGATGAATGCCACGGAATACTTCGATATGTTCGAATAGTTCTTCAAAGAACCAAAGAGAATAAAATCTCACACTTCACTAATGAAAAAAACTAATCCCAATTCGTCCAAAGGCAAGCACCAGCCTTTAAATAGGCTAAAGTGCAACATTATATTAAAAATAACCTTCCTAAATGGTTCTCATAGGATAAGAAACTAATTAGAAAGCAAATCTAAGTGCTATCCCAGAGAAATTACAATATATTGACAATATCTTCAGAACTAAATAAAGGGGAAGGAAATATATTCTACTTGCTAAAAGAGGAAAGTGATATATTCTTGTAGATAACTTCAATATATCAGCATTAACTTGTGCTTCTCTTGCCTCTTTAGTTCTCTCAACTGCCTTTCTTAAAAATATTCTTTCCCTTTCACATTGTTAAGATATATTTCTTGAAGATACTTGCCCTCTTGACATTCAACTGAAATATATTTCTTGAATCACTTGCACTCTTGATGCTTAGCTGAAATATGTGGCCTTCATCATTTGTCCATTTTTGAAATATTAAGGATAATGTTGAGTCATTGAGCTTGGTCATCACTTGTATGAATATCCATATCCGCTTCTTCGTCGTGCACGAGCTTCTCATCATTCGATCATGAGAGACTTTGATTGCAGGCTTCGAGCTCGTATCTTGGATCACATCAGTACCATGGTGGCAGCCTTCCTCGACTACGGTATCGCAGTAGCACGGTAGCTGCTTTGCTCGAGCAGTGCTCGGTCACTACTGTGGCTTGCTTGATTACAGTAGCAGCTTTGCTCGATCACTGATCAATCACTGCTATGACTTGCTCAATCACGGTAGCAGCCTTGCTCCAGCACTGATCGATCGCTGTTCTGGCTTGCTCGTTCATGGTAGCAGCCTTGCTCAAGCACTGCTCGATCATGGCAGTATCCTTGCTCCAGCACTGCTCGATCATGGCAGGAGCCTTGCTCAAGCACTGCTCAATCACGGTAGCGGCCTTGCTCCAGCACTGATCGATAACTGCGGTGGCTTGCTTGATCAGGGCAGCAGCCTTGCTCGGTCGCTGCCATGGCTTGCTCCATCACGGTGAAAGCCATGCTCTAGCACTGATCGATCACTGCCGCGGCTTGCTTGATCACGGTAGCATCCTTGCTCAAGCAGTACTCGATCACTGCCATGGCTTTTGCTCGACCACAGTACCACGGTAGCAACCTTGCTCGACCACGGTACCACGGTAGCAACCTTGCTCGACCACGGTACCAAGGTAGCACCGCCGCAGCTTTGCTTGAGCACTGTAGCATTGCATGAGCACGGTAGCATTGTAGCAGCTTCCTCGGCCACGGTACCACGGTTGCAGCCTTGCTTGACCACGGTACCGCGGTTGCATAGCAGCACAGTAGCAGCCTTGCTCGAGCACTGCTTGATCACTTCGGTGCGTTGCTGCAGCTCGGTAGCAGCCTTGCTCGAGCAGTGCTCGATCACTGTTGTGGCTTGCTCGGTCACTGTCGTGGGCTACTATTCACTTACTCAAGCAATACTCGAGCAGCTTGCTACGTTGCTCGAGCATGCCAGTCCCTTGCTCGATCAACGATCGAGCAGAAGGGAGTGGTGTAAAATTCGGGGGTCATGGTATCACCTTCTAGGATGGAGAAAAACTTAAAATAAGCACTTTAAGGGGGTAGAGGTGCAACCTGCCCCCTTACGCTCGCTACGCCTCCCGATGCGCATCCATCACTACCTAGCATATGGATGTGCTCGGGTGCTGGTCGCGCTGCCATGGACCATGGTAATGTGGCAACTCCTGCATCCCCGGTAGCCGGGTCGTGGTTAGAGCTAGCCGAGCGGGTCACATGCACATTCTTATGCTCGTGGTGGGCGCTGCAACCTGGGGTACGATTGTTTGGTAGCACAATTCGTGGTGCCCCAATGATCTACCCTGCGATCGGCTCGTTGCACTACGGTTATCGGTCTCTACCGCGCTGCTCGATCAACCACCGTCCCTTGCTCCATCACCCATTGTCCCTTGCTCAATCATTTGCCACGCGTTTCTCGATCACGGTGTCACACTGCTCGTGGTATGCTCTAGTGTTGGTTTATTCTCCCGTCTAGCGCCCGGTAGCGGTCTAGCGGGCTGCCCACTTTCCTGACCAAGGAACTCTTCGAGGCGGGGTGGCGGGTATGTTCGTGTGATGGTGCACCAGCGTGCGTGATGGCGTGTCAGCGGTGATATGGTCGTGCTTGTTGGCAGGCCCAGTGGTGGTATGGCCACTAGACTGTCCGCTCGTCAACTCCTCAATGCACGTTGCAGGCATCTTTCCTCTTGACGTTACAGCCGGTTCCTGTGTTGTCTACTGTGTCAAGTAGTACTCAACGTCGTGTGTGTGCTCTCCAACGATTGCCTTCCGAGGCGATTGTTCGATGATGCAGTGGCCCCCCTACACCATGCACGCAACCACAATGATGGGTGCTGCGATGGCTCAGCGGTGCCAGCTCGGCCTCTCGGATGCAGAACATTTCATAGGCATGTGACCCTTGGCCTACATGTGCCTGGATTGTTAAGCTTCGTTCGAATGATGGTCGTGCCTTGTTCGTGTCACTCCCGGCTTAGCGCTGGCGGTGCACATGGGTGGGTGCGGCGCTGTCGATGGATGCTACTGGTTGATCCTGCCAGTAGTCATATGCTTGTCTCAAAGATTAAGCCATGCATGTGCAAGTATGAACTAATTCAAACTGTGAAACTGCGAATGGCTCATTAAATCAGTTATAGTTTGTTTGATGGTATCTGCTACTCGGATAACCATAGTAATTCTAGACCCGGTTCTTTGCTGCGTTGCTCGAGCATGCCCGTCCCTTGCACGATCATTGCTCGAGTAGAAGGGGGTGGTGTAAAATTTGGGGGTCATAGTATCACCTTCTAGGATGGAGAAAAACTTAAAATAAGCACTTTAAGGGGGTAGAGGAGCAGCCTGCCCCCTTACGCCCGCTACGCCTCCCGACGCGCATCCATCACTACCTAGCATATGGATGTGCTCGGGTGCTAGTAGCGCTGCCATGGACCACGGTAATGCAGCAAATCATGCATCGCCGGTAGCCGGGTCCTGGTTGGAGCTAGTCGGGCGAGTTGCATGCACATTCTTGTGCTCGAGGCTGGCACTGCAGCTCGGGGTACAATTGTTCGGTAGCACAATTCGTGGTGCCCCAATGATCTACCCTGTATCGGCACGTTGCGCTACAGTTATCGATCTCTGCCGCGCTGCTCGATCAACCACCGTCCCTTGCTCCATTGCCCATCTTCCCTTGCTTGATCATTTGTCACACGTTTCTCGATCACGGTGTCACACTGCTCGTGGTATGCTCTAGCGTTGGTTTGTTCTTGCATCTAGTCCCGGTCACAGTCTAGCGGGCTGCCCACTTTCCTGACCGAGGAACTCCTCGGAGCGGGGCGGCGAGTACGTTTTGTGTGACTGTGCACCAGCGTGCGTGATGGCGTGTGAGTGGTGATATGGCCGTGCTTGCTGGTAGGCCTAGTGGTGGTATGGCCATTGGACTGTTCGCTCGTCGACTCCTCAATGCACATTGTAGGCGTCTTTCCTCATGACGTTACAGCCAGTTCCAATGTTGTCGACCGTGTCAAGCGGTACTCAACATCGTGTGTGTGCTTTCCAACGATTGCCTTCCGAGGCAATTGTTGGACAATGCAGTGGCCCCCCTGCACCACACACACAGCCACAATGATGGGTGCTGCGATGGCTCAGGGGTGGCAGCAAAGCCTCTCGAATGTAGAACATTTCATAGGCACGTGGCCCTCGGCCTACCTGTGCCTGGATTGTTATTCTTTGTTGGAATGACGGTCGTGCCTTGTCCGTGTCACTCCCAGCCTAGCGCTGGGGGGCCACACGGGCGGGTGCAGCACCGTCGATGGATGCTACCTGGTTGATCCTGCCAGTAGTCATATACTTGTCTCAAAGATGAAGCCATGCATGTGCAAGTATGAACTAATTCAGATTGTGAAACTACGAATGGCTCATTAAATCAATTATAGTTTTTTTATGGTATCTGCTACTCGGATAACCGTAGTAATTCTAGAGCTAATACGTGCAACGAACCTCGACTTCTAGAAGGGATGCATTTATCAAATAAAAGGTTGAAGCGGGCTTTGCCCGATGCTCTAGCTTCACGGATTGCATGGCCATCGTGTCGGTGATGCATCATTCAAATTTCTGCCCTATCAACTTTTGATGGCAGGATAGTGGCCTACTGTTAGACCCCTGAGGTGGTATCCCAAGACCCGCCTACCACGAGCGTGCCTCAGAATCATGGTAGCGGGCAACGTGCTGGGGGGGCACATTATCGACTAAGTGTTGAGGTGTTGGATTGCGATGCGCATGGCTGCTTAAGCCATGCATTGTGATGGTGCTTGATCATGAGACGGGTTCTCGATCATGACTGTGGTTGCAGGCACACGGGAAGCAATGGAGCCTAGAGGCTATCTCCCGAAATACGTGCTATGAATGCTGTGGAGAGCTTGGCAGCGTTCCTTGGAGCAGATGCGGGCCACAGTGGAAGGATCAATCAAGTCCCTGGATCACAACCTGCCTTATTGGGAACAGCAGAAATCATGGCAAGGATCCAATCAATCCATGATTGAGGGAGGCAATCATGGATATACCTAGAAGCCACTTATGGAAGTCAAGCATGCCAGATGTGGAAGTTGACCAAGGATCGGGGGATCCAACAGGGCAAGCGAATTCTTAGAAGGAGAATCAACCCTATCCAGGGAAGTCAGGTGTACCAGATCGGGAAGCTTGCAAGGATCAGGTATTCAACATGGCAAGAGGAATCTCAGGAGGAGAATATTCCCGGCACACATGGAAAGTCTTGATGGCGATTGGTCAACTACCTTGTATAGACTTGTCATTAGGGAAAGTCTAGATTACCTGGCATATTTGCTAGGTGGGCTTCGCGTATAAATAAGCATGGACTCTCATTTGAGTCATTCATTCAGGGAGAGTCATTCGAGGAGAGCCAGACATCCACTCACAAGAGGGAGAGCAGACAACTGAGGGCACGAGGGACACACTGAGAGGAGAGTGTGAGTGCTGAGTCTGTGTTGTGAGGAGTCGAGTGAGGAGTGCAAGCAGTAGGGGCTGTGAGGCATATACTCGACTAGAGTCTGTAGTTGGGTTTTTTTTATACTTGTTGTGAGATGATACAAGTTAATTTTTCCCAACCTCATCTGTGTTGCTTTGATTGTCTCTAGGCTTGTGAGCCTCGGTTGTGTGGGAATTTTTTGGCTGGTTAGCAGAGCGAGCTGTTGACGCCTAGCGGTACCAAGGTACTTCAGTGGTATTCGAGTAGTGCCCTTGGCCCCGTGACACCTACCATGGTGGTGACGGGTGACGGAGAATTAGGGTTCGATTTCGGAGAGGAAGCCTGAGAAACGGCTACCACATCCAAGGAAGGCAGCAGGCGCACAAATTACCCAATCCTAACACGGGGAGGTAGTGACAATAAATAACAATACCGGGCTCATTGAGTCTAGTAATTGGAATGAGTACAATCTAAATCCCTTAACGAGGATTCATTGGAGGGCAAGTCTGGTGCTAGCAGCCGCGAGAATTCTAGCTCCAATAGCGTATATTTAAGTTGTTGCAGTTAAAAAGCTTGTAGTTCGACCTTGGGTTGGGTCGACCGGTTCGCCTTTCAGTGTGCACCGGTCGGCTCGTCCCTTCTACCGGCGATGCACTGCTGGCCTTAATTGGCTGGGTCATTCCTCCGGTGCTGTTACTTTGAAGAAATTATAGTGCTCAAAGCAAGCCTACGCTCTGAATACATTAGCATGGGATAACATCATAGGATTTCGATCCTACTGGTTGGCCTTCAGGATCGGAGTAATGATTAACAGGGACAGTCAGCAGCAATCGTATTTCATAATCAGAGGTGAAATTCTTGGATTTATGAAAGATGAACAACTGCGAAAGCATTTGCCCAGGATGTTTTCATTAATCAAGAATGAAAGTTGGGGGCTCGAAGACGATCAGATACCGTCCTAGTCTCAACCATAAACGATGTCGACTAGGGATTAGGGGATGTTGCTTTTAGGACTCCGCTGGCACCTTATGAGAAATCAAAGTTTTTGGGTTCCAGGGGGAGTATGGTCGCAAGGCTGAAACTTAAAGGAATTGATGGAAAGGCACCACCAGGAGTGGAGCCTGCGGCTTAATTTGACTCAACACGGGGAAACTTACCAGGTCCAGACATAGTAATGGATTGACAGACTGAGAGCTCTTTCTTGATTCTATGGGTGGTGGTGCATGGCCGTTCTTAGTTGGTGGAGCGATTTGTCTGGTTAATTCTGTTAATGAACGAGACCTGAGCCTGCTACCTAGCTATGTGGAGGTACACCTCCATGGCCAGCTTCTTAGAGGGACTATGGCCGCTTAGGCTAAGGATGTTTGAGGCAATAACAGGTCTGTGATGCCCTTAGATGTTCTAGGCCGCATGCACGCGACATTGATGTATTCAACAAGTCTATAGCCTTGGCCGACAGGCCCGAGTAATCTTTGAAATTTCATCGTGATGGGGATAGATCATTGCAATTGTTGGTCTTCAACGAGGAATTCCTAGTAAGCGCGAGTCATCAGCTCGCGTTGACTACGTCCCTGCCCTTTGTACACATCGCTCGTCGCTCCTACTGATTGAATCATCCAGTGAGTGTTCGGATCGCGGTGACGTGGGGGCTCCGTCGCCGACGACATTGCGAGAAGTCCACTGAACGTTATCATTTAGAGTAAGGAGAAGTCGTAACAAGGTTTCTGTAGGTGAACCTGTGGAAGGATCATTGTCGAATCCTGCAAAGCAGAATGACCCGCGAACTCGTTAGTAAAGCACGGACGGGGACGGCACGATCGCCCACCCGCTCTCGAGGGCTCCACCCGGCGCCCCACCACCCATATGCCCTGAGCGTACAACGTACCCCAGCGTGGAATACGCCAAGGAGCATGAACAAGAGAAGCGCAGCCCCGGCCTCATCCCCCACGGGATCTGTCCACGCGGCCTTGCCATCTCCAACTTATCAAAACGACTCCTGGCAACGGATATCTGGGCTCTCGCATCAATGAAGAACGTAGCGAAATGCAATACTTGGTGTGAATTGCAGAATACCGTGAGCCATCGAGTTTTTGAAAGCAAGTTGCCCCCGAAGCCATCCGATCAAGGGCACGTTTGCCTGGGTGTCACGCAACATGTCGCCCCCACAGCCCTGCACTACCCCACCCATGGCAATGGAGTGACGGACTACACGATGCACAGTGGTGGTAGATTCGCCCCTCGGGCAACAGTTCGGACCGTCCCTCCCTCGGCGCTCGGCAGCCTTCCATCAAACACATACGACCTCAGGTCAGGCAGGGCCACCCGTTGAGTTTAAGCATATCAATAAGTGGAGGAAAAGAAACTAACAAGGATTCCCCTATTAACGGCGAGCGAACCGGGAAATGCCCACCATGAAAATCGAGCGCCCCCGGCGCTCGAATTGTAGTATGGAGAAGCGTCCTTAGCGACGGACCGAGCCCACGTTCCCTGGAAAGGGGTGCCATAGAGGGTGGGAGCCCCGTTGTGCTCGAACCCTGTCGCACCACAAGGCACTGTCAACGAGTCGGGTTGTTTGGGAATGCAGCCCCAATCGGGTGATAAATTCCGTCCAAGGCTAAATACGGGTGAGAGACCGATAGCAAACAAGTACCGTGAAGGAAAGATGAAAAGAACTTTGAAAAGAAAGTCAAAGAGTGCGTGAAATTGTCGGGAGGGAAGTGGATGGGGGCCGGCAATGCACCCCGATCGGATGTGGAACGGCGACGAGCCGGTCCGCCGATCGACGTGGGGCGTGGACCGCTGCTGATTGGGGCGGCGACCCAAGCCCAAGCCTTTGAAACGCTTAAGGAAACGTCGTCGCCCCGATCATGGTAGGCAGCATGCGTCTCTTGGCGTGCCTCGGCACCTGCACGCTCCCGGCATCAGCCTGTGGGCTCCCCATTGGGCCCATCTTGAAACACGAACCAAGGAGTCTAACATGTGTGCGAGTCAATGGGTGAAAAACTTGTAAGGCGCAAGGAAGCTGACTGGTGGGATCCCCTGTGGGTGCACCACTGACCGACCTTGATCTTCTGAGACGGGTTTGAGTGAGAGCATGCCTGTTGGGACTCGAAAGATGGTGAACTATGCCTGAGTGGGGGCAAAGCCGAAGGAAACTCTGGTGGAAGCGTGTAGCGATACTGACGTGCAAATCGTTCATCTGACTTGGGTATCGGGGCGAAAGACTAATCGAACCGTCTAGTAGCTAGTTCCCTTTGAAGTTTCCCTCAGGATAGCTAGAGCTCGAGGGTGAGTTCTATCCGATAAAGCCAATGATTAGAGGCATCAGGGGCGCAACGCCCTCAACCTATTCTCAAACTTTAAATAGGTAGGACCATGCGGCACTTGTACATGGGTTAGTTGATCCTAAGAGATGGGGGAAGCCCATCTGACAGTGCCGCACGCGCCAGACGGAGACGTCGGCGGGGGCCTCTAGAAGAGTTATCTTTTCTGTTTAACAGCCTGCCCACCCTGGAAATGGCTTAGCCGGAGGCATGGTCCAACGACTGAAATAGCACCGCACGTCGGGTGGTGTCCAGTGCGCCCCCGACGGCCCTTGAAAATCTGGAGGACCGAGTGCCACCCACGCCCTGTCATACTCATAATCGCATCAGGTCTCCCAGGTGAATAGCCTCTAGTCGATGGAACAATGTAGGCAAGGGAAGTCGGCAAAATGGATCCATAACCTCGGGAAAAGGATTGGCTCTGAGGGTTGGGCACGGGGGTCCCAATCCCGACCTCGTCGGCTGTTGGTGGACTGCTCGAGCAGCTCCCAGGGCGAGGGGGTTGCCGCGTGTCGGCTAGGGGACGGACAGGGAACGACTCCCTCAGGGGCCTTCCCTGGGCGTTGAACAGTCGACTCAGAACTGGTACGAATAAGAGGAATCCGACAGTTTAATTAAAACAAAGCATTGCGATGGTCCTTGCAAATGCTCACGCAATGTGATTTCTGCCCAGTGCTTTGAATGTCAAAGTGAAGAAATTCAACCAAGCACGGGTAAACGGCGGGAGTAACTATGACTCTCTTTAGGTAGCCAAATGCCTCGTCATCTAATTAGTGATGCGCACGAATGGATTAATGAAATTCCCACTGTCCCTGTCTACTATCCAGTGAAACCACAACCAAGGGAACGGGCTTGGCAGAATCTGTAGGGCAAAAAGACCCTGCTGAGCTTGACTCCAGTCCGACTTTGTGAAATGACTTGAGAGGTGTAGAATAAGTGGGAGCCCTTAGGCGAAAGTGAAATACCACTACTTTTAACGTTTTTTTTACTTATTTCGTGAATCGGAGGCGGGGCAATGCCCCTTCTTTTGGACCTAAGGTCCGCCTCAGCGGGCCGATTCGGGCGGAAGACATTGTCAGGTGGGGAGTTTGGCTGGGGCGGCACATTTGTTAAAAGATAACACAGGTGTCCTAAGATGAGCTCAACGAGAACAGAAATCTCATGTGGAACAAAATGGTAAAAGCTCGTTTGATTCTGATTTCGAGTACGAATACGAACCGTGAAAGTGTGGCCTATCAATCCTTTAGATCTTCAAAATTTGAAGCTAGAGGTGTTAGAAAAGTTACCACAGGGATAACTGGCTTGTGGTAGCCAAGCGTTCATAGCGACATTGCTTTTTGATCCTTCGATGTCGGCTCTTCCTATCATTATGAAGCAGAATTCACCAACTGTTGGATTGTTCACCGACCAATAGGGAATGTGAGCTGGGTTTAGACCGTCGTGAGATAGGTTAGTTTTACCCTACTGATGACAGTGTCGCAATAGTAATTCAACCTAGTACGAGAGGAACCCTTGATTCGCACATTTGGTCATTGCACTTGGTTGAAAAGCCAGTGGCGCGAAGCGACCATGCGTTGGATTATGACTGAACGCCTCTAAGTCAGAATCCGAGCCAGTACCGACACATGCGCCTGCCACCCTGCTCCAGTCTATAGTACGAGCCCCCAGCCCCCAAGGGCACGTGTCGTTGGTGAAGCCCGCACAGCTGTGCCTTGCTCGATCACGGTAGCGGCCTTGCTCGATCATTGTTGTGCCTTCCTCGATCATGGTAGCCGCCTTGCTCAATCACTGATCGATCACTACTCTGGCTTGCTCCATCACTAATCAATCACTGCTGTGACTTGCTTGATCATGGAAGCAGCCTTGCTCGACCACGGTACCACAGTAGTGCGGCAGCAGCACCGCCCGAGCACGATAGCAGCTTTGCTCAGGCACTGCTCGATCACTGATGTGGCTTGCTCGATCACGGTAGCAGCCTTGGTGGAGCGGTGCTCGATCACTGATCGATGACGGCCGTGGCTTGCTCGATCACGGTAGCAGCCTTGCTCCAGCACTGATCGATCACTGTTGTGGCTTGCCCGATCAGGGCAGCAACCTTGCTCCGGCACCGATCGCTCACTGCTGTGGCTTGCTCGATCTCGATAGCAGCCTTGCTCCAGCACTAATCGATCACTGCCGTGGCTTGCTCGATCACGGTGGCATCCTTGCTCGACAAGTACTCAATCACTGCTGTGGCTTTTGCTCGACCACAGTACAAAGGGAGCACACCGCATTGCCGCAGCTTCCTCGACCACAGTACCGCGGTGGCAGCCTTGTTCAACCACGGTACCGCAGTAGCATGGCAGCACGATAGCGCAGCAGCACAGTAGCAGCCTTCCTCGAGCAGTGCTCGATCACCGATCGATTGCTTCTCTGGCTTGCTCAATCACTATGGCAGCCTTGCTCCAACACTGATCGATCACTGCTGTGGCTTGCTCAATCACGGTAGCAGCCTTACTCGACCACTGTTGTGGCTTGCTCAATTACGGTAGCAGCCTTGCTCGACCACGGTACCAAGGTACCCTGGCCGCAGCTTTGGTCGAGCATGGCAGCATTGCAGCAGCTTCCTCGACCATGACACCATGGTGTAAGCCTTGCTCGACCATGGTACCACGGTGGCGTAGCAGCGCGGTAGCGCGATAGCAGGGTAATAGCCTTGCTCGAGCTGTGCTCGATCACTGATCGATCACGGCTGTGGCTTGCTTTATCACGGTAGCAGCCTTGCCCCAGCATTGATCGATCAGTGCTGTGACATGCTCGAATAGGGTAGCAGCCTTCTCCAGCACTGATCGATCATTGCTGAGGCTTGCCCGATCATGGTAGCAGCCTTGCTCCAGCACCGATCGATCACTGCCGTGGCTTGATAGATCACAGTAGCATCCTTGCTCGAGCAGTACTCGATCACTGCCATGGCTTTTGCTCGACCACGGCACCAAGGTGGCACGGCCACAACTTTGCTAGAGCATGGTAGCATTGCAGCAGCTTCCTCAACCACAGTACCACGGTGGCAACCTTGCTCGACCACGGTATCGCAGCAGCACGGTAGCGACCTTGCTCGAGCAAAGCTCGATCACTGATCGATCACTGCTGTGGCTTGCTCGATCACAGTAGCAACCTTGCTCCAGCACTGATCGATCACTGCTGTGGCATGCTCGATCCTAGTAGCAGCCCTGCTCCAGCACTGATCAATCACTACTAAGGCTTGCTTGATCATGGCAGCAGCGTTGCTCAAGCACTGCTCGATCATGGCAGCAACCTTGCTCTAGCACTGCTCGATCACTACCCTAGCTTGCTCGATCACGGTGGAAGCCTTGCTCTAGCACTGATTGATCACTGCCGTGGCTTGCTTGATCATGATAGTATCCTTGCTCGAGCAGTCCTCAATCACTGACGTGGCTTTTCCTTGACAGCGGTACCAAGGTAGCAACCTTGCTCAATCGCAGTACCAATGTAGCACGGCCATACCTTTGCTCGAGCAGGATAGCATTGCAGCAGCTTCCTCGACCACGGCACCATGTTGCAAGCCTTGCTCGAGCGCGGTACCGCTGTAGCATAGCAGCGCGGTAGCACAGCAGCAAGTTTGCAGCCTTGCCGGAGCAGTGATCAATCACTGATCGATCATTGTTGTGGCTTGCTTGATCACGGTAGCAGCCTGTTCCAGCATTGATCGATCACTGCAGTGGCTTGCTCGATCAGGGTAGCAGCCCTGCTCCAGCACTGATCGATCACTGCTGTGGCTTGCTCGATCATGGAAGCAGCCTTGCTCAATCACTGCTTGATCACTGTTCTGGCCTGGTCGATCTCTGTAGCACCCTTGCTCCAGCACTAATTGATCACTGCCATGGCTTGCTCGATCACGGTGGCATCCTCGCTCGAGAAGTATTCGATTACTACTATGGCTTTTGCTCGACCATGGTACCATGGTAGCACGGCCGCAGCTTTCCTCGAGCACTGTAGCATTGCCGCAGCTTCCTCGACCACGGTACCACGGTGGCAGCTTTTCTCGACCACGATACCGTGGTAGCATGGCAGCACGATAGCGCAGCAGCACAGTAGCAGCCTTGCTCGAGCAGTGCTCGATCACTGGTCGATCGCTTCTGTGGCTTGTTCGATCACTATGGCAACCTTGCTCCTGCACTTATCGATCCCTGCTGTGGCTTGCTCGATCATGGTAGCAGCCTTGCTCGATCATTGATTGATCACTGTTGTGGCTTGCTCGATTACCGTAGCAGCCTTGCTCTGGCACTAATCGATCACCGCTGTGGCTTGCTCAAAATTTGTAGCGGCCTTACTCCAGCACTACTCGATCATGGCAGCAGCCGTGCTCCAGCACTGCTTGATCACTGTCGTTACCTGCTCGATGTTTCTAGCAGCCTTGCTCCAGCACTGATGGATTACTACCGCGGCTTGCTGAATCACGGTAGCATCCTTGCTCGAGCAGTCCTCAATCACTGACGTGGCTTTTGCTTAACTACGGTGCCCCGGTAGCAGCCTTGCTCGACCACTGTACCAAGGTACCCGGGCCGCAGCTTTGGTCGAGCACGGTAGCTATTCAGCCACTTCCTCGACCACGATACCACAGTGCCAGCCTTGCCCAACCACGATACCGCGGTGGCGTAGTGGCACGGTAGCACAGTAGCACGGTCACAGCCTTGCTCGAGCTTTGCTCGATCACTAATCAATCACGGCTGTGGCTTGCCCGAACATGGTAGCAGCCTCGCTCCAGCACTGATCGATCACTGCTGTGGCATGCTCGAGCAAGGTAGCAACCTCGCTCCAGCACTGATCGATCACTGCTGTGGCATGCTCGAGCAGGGTAGCAGCCTTGCTCCACCACGAGGCTTGCCCGATCACAGTAGTAGCCTTGCTCCAGCACCGATTGATCATTGTCGTGGCTTGATACATCATGGTAGCATCATTGCTCGAGCAGTACTGGATCACTGCCGTGGCTTTTGCTCGACCAAGGCACCAGGGCAGCACGGCTGCAGCTTCGCTCTAGCACAGTAGCATTGTACCAGCTTCCTCGACCACGGTACCATAGTGGCAGCCTTGCTCGACCACGGTACCGCGGTAGCATAGCAACGCAATAGCGCAGCAGCACGGTGGCAGCCTTGCTCGAGGAGTGCTGGATCACTGATCGATCACTGCTGTGGCTTTCTCGATCACGGTAGCAGCCTTGCCCTGACATGGATCGATCACTGTTGTGGCTTGCTCAATCACGGTAGTGGCCTTGTTCCAGCACTGATCGATCACCGCTGTGGCATGCTCGATCCTAGTGGCATCCTTGCTCCAGCACTGATCGATCACTGTGGTGGCCTGCTTGATCATGGTAGCAGCCTTGCTCAAGCACTACTTGATCATGGTAGTAGCCTTGCTCAAGCACTGCTTGGTCACTACGCTAGCTTGCTCGATCACGATAGAAGCCTTGCTCCAGCACTGATCGATCACTGCCGCCGCTTGCTGGACCACGGTAGTATCCTTGCTTGAGCAGTCCTGAATCACTGCCTTGGCTTTTCCTCTACCGCGGTACCACGGTGGCAGCTTTTCTCGACCACGGTACCGCGGTAGCATGGCAGCACGATAGCGCGGTAGCATGGCAGCACGATAGCGCGGCAGCATTGTAGCAGCCTTGCTGGAGTAGTGCTCGATCGCTGGTCGAACGCTTCTGTGGCTTGCTCGATCACTGTGGCAGCCTTGCTCCTACACTTATCGATCACTGTGGCAGCCTTGCTCCTACACTTATCGATCCCGGCTGTGGCTTGCTCGATCACGGTAGTAGCCTTGCTCGATCATGGTAGCAGCCTTGCTCGATCACTGATCGACCACTGTTGTGGCTTGCTCGATCACGGTAGTAGCCTTGCTCGATCATGGTAGCAGCCTTGCTCGATCACTGATCGATCACTGCTGTGGCTTGCTCGAATACAGTAGCAACCTTGCTCTGGCACTGATCGATCACTGCTGTGGCTTGCTCAAAATTTGTAGCGGCCTTACTCCAGCACTACTCGATCATGGCAGTAGCCTTGCTCCAGCACTGCTCAATCACTGTCGTGGCTTGCTTGATGTTCGTAGCAGCCTTGCTCTAGCACTGATCGATTAGTACCGCGGCTTGCTCAATCACGGTAGCATCCTAGCTCAAGCAGTCCTCGATCACTGATGTGGCTTTTGCTTGAGTACGGTACCACGGTAGTAGCCTTGCTCGACCACGGTAGCAAGGTACCATGGTCGCAGCATTGGTCGAGCACGGTAGCATTGTAGCCACTTCCTCGACCACGATACCACGGTGCCAGCCTTGCTCGACCATGATACTGCGGTAGTGCAATAGCACTGTCGCAGCCTTGCTCGAACTTTGCTAGATCACTGATCGATCACGACTGTGGCTTGCTCGATCCCTAATCGATCACTGCTGTGGCTTGCTCGATCACGGTAGCAGCCTTGCTCCAGCACTGATCAATCACTGTTGTGGCTTGCTCGATCACTGTTGTGGCTTGCTCGATCACTGTTGTGGCTTGCTCGATCACCGTAGTCGCCTTGCTCCAGCACAGATCGATCACTGGTGTGGCATGCCCGATCCGAGTGGCATCCTTGCTCCAGCACTGATCGATCACAGTGGTGGCTCAAGCACTGCTCGATCATGGTAGTAGCCTTGCTCAAGCACTGCTCGATCACTGCACTGGCTTGTCGATCACGGTAGAAGCGTTGCTCCAGCACTGATCGATGACTGCCGCGGCTTGCTTGACTGCAGTAGTATCCTTGCTCGAGCAGTCTTGAATCACTGCCTTGGCTTTTCCTCTACCGCGGTACCACGGTGGCAGCTTTTCTCTACCACGGTACCGTGGCAGCATGGCAGCACGATAGCGCAGCAGCACAGTAGCAGCCTTGCTCGAGCAGTGCTCGATCACCGGTCGAACGCTTCTGTGGCTTGCTCGATCATTGTGGCAGCCTTGCTCCTGCACTTATCGATCCCTGCTGTGGCTTCCTCGATCACGGTAGCAGCCTTGCTCGATCATGATAGCACCCTTGCTCGATCATGGCAGCAGCCTTGCTCAATTACAGTAGCAACCTTGCTCTGGCACTGATCGATCACCGCTGTGGCTTGCTCAAAATTTGTAGCGGCCTTGCTCCAGCACTGCTCGATCACTGTCGTGGCTTGCTTGATGTTTGTAGCAGCCTTGCTCTAGCACTGATCGATTACTATCGCGGCTTGCTCAATCATGGTAGCATCCTAGCTCGAGCAGTCCTCGATCACTGCTGTGGCTTTTGCTTGACTACGTTACCACGGTAGTAGCCTTGCTTGACCACGGTAGCAAGGTACCATGGCCGCGGCATTGGTCGAGCAACGTAGCATTGTATCCATTTCCTCGACCACGATACCACGGTGGCAGCCTTGCTCAACCATGATACCGCAGTGGCGCAATAGCACTGTCGCAACCTTGCTCGAGCTTTGCTAGATCACTGATCGATCACGGCTGTGGCTTGCTCGAACATGGTAGCAGCCTCGCTCCAGCACTGATCGATCACTGCTGTAGCATGCTCGAACAAGGAAGCAGCCTTGCTCCAGCATGGATCGATCACTGCAAGGCTTGCCCGATCACTGTAGTAGCCTTCCTCCAGCAGCGATCGATCACTGCCGTGGCTTGATAGATCATGGTAGCATCCTTGCTCGAGAAATACTGGAGAACTGTCGTGGCTTTTGCTCCACCACGGTACCAAGGCAGCACGGCCGTAGCTTCACTTGAGCACAGTAGCATTGTACCAGCTTCCTCGACCACGGTACCACGGTGGCAACCTTGCTCGACAATGGTACCGCGATAGCATAGCAACGCAGTAGCGCAGCAGCACGGTGGCAGCCTTGCTCGAGCAGTGCTTGGTCCCTGATCGATCACTGCTGTGGCTTGCTCGATCACGATAGCAGCCTTGCTCCAGCGCTAATCGATCACTGTTGTGGCTTGCTCGATCACGGTAGTAGCCTTGCTTCAGCTCTGATCGATCACTGCTATGTCATGCTCGATCCGGGTTGCATCCTTGCTTCAGCACTGATCGATCACTGTGGTGGCTTGCTTGATCATGGTAGCAGCCTTCCTCAAGCACTGCTCGATCATGGTAGTAGCCTTGCTCAAGCACTGCTCGATCACTGCACTGGCTTGCCTGATCACGGTAGAAGCCTTGCTCCAGCACTAATCGATCACGGCCACGACTTGCTTGATCACGGTAGTATCCTTGCTCAAGCAATCGTGAATCACTGCTTTGGCTTTTCCTCTACCGCGGTACCACGGTGGCAGCTTTTCTTGACCATGGTACCGCGAAAGTATGGAAGCATGATAACGCGGCAGCATGATAGCAGCCTTGCTCGAGCAGTGCTCGATCACTGGTCGAACGCTTCTGTGGCCTGCTCGATCACTGTGGCAGCCTTGCTCCTGCACTTATCGATCCCTGCTATGGCTTGCTCGATCGCGGTAGCAGCCTTGCTCGATCACTAATGGATCAATGTTGTGGCTTGCTCGATTACAGTAGCAACCTTGCTCTGGCACTGCTCGATCACTGCTGTGGCTTGCTCAAAATTTGTAGTGGCCTTGCTCCAGCACTGCTCGATCGTCGCAGTAGCCTTGCTCCAGCACTGCTCGATCAATGTCGTGGCTTGCTTGATGTTTGTAGCAGCCTTGCTCTAGCACTGATTGATTAGTACCACGGCTTGCTCAATCACTGTAGCTTCCTAGCTCGAGCAGTCCTCAATCACTGATGTGGCTTTTGCTTGACTACGGTACCACGGTAGTAGCCTTGCTCGACCATGATACCGCGGTAGCGCAATAGCACTGTCGCAGCCTTGCTCGAGCTTTGCTAGATCACTTATCGATCACGGCTGTGGCTTGCTCGAACACGGCAGTAGCCTCGCCCCAGCACTGATCTATCACTGCTGTAGCATGCTCGAACAGGGTAGCAGCCTTGCTCGAGCACTTATCGATCACTGTTGTGGCTTTTGCTCGACCACGGTACCAAGGCAGCACGGCCGTAGCTTCACTCGAGCACGGCAGCATTGTACCAGCTTCCTCGACCACGATACCACGGTGCTAGCCTTGCTCGACCCTGATACCGTGGTAGCGCAATAGCTCTGTCAAAGCCTTGCTTGAGCTTTGCTAGATCACTGATCGATCACGGCTGTGGCTTGCTCGAACACGGCAGCAGCCTCGCTCCAGCACTAATCGATCGCTGCTGTTGCATGCTCGAACAGGGTAGCAGCCTTGCTCCAGCACTGATCGATCACTGCGAGGCTTGCCCGATCACTGAGTAGCCTTGCTCCAGCACCGATCGATCACTGTCGTGGCTTGATAGATCATGGTAGCATCCTTGCTCGAGCACTACTGGATCACTGTCGTGGCTTTTGCTCGACCATGGTACCAAGGCAGCACAGCCGTAGCTTCACTCGAGCACGGTTGCATTTTACCAGCTTCCTAGACCACGGTACCACGGTGGCAACCTTGCTCGACTACGGTACCGCGATAGCATAGCAATGCAGTGCCAGCCTTGCTCGGGCAGTGCTCGATCCCTGATCGATCACTGCTG
This sequence comes from Lagerstroemia speciosa, assembly GCA_037672795.1. NCBI lineage: Eukaryota > Viridiplantae > Streptophyta > Magnoliopsida > Myrtales > Lythraceae > Lagerstroemia > Lagerstroemia speciosa. Next base: position 744,406 of record CM075309.1, on the reverse strand, counting down.
TGGCTTGCTCGATCACGGTAGCAGCCTTGCTCCAGCACTGATCGATCACTATTGTGGCTTGCTCGATCACGGTAGTAGCCTTGCTCTAGCACTGATCGATCACCGCTGCGGCATGCTCGATCCGGGTGGCATCCTTGCTTCAGCACTGATCGATTACTGTGGTGGCTTGCTTGATCATGGTAGCAGCCTTCCTCCAGCACGTCTCGATCATGGTAGTAGCCTTGCTCAAGCACTGCTCGATCACTGCACTGGCTTGCTCGATCATAGTAGAAGCCTTGCTCCAGCACTGATCGATCACGGTCGTGGCTTGCTTGACCACGGTAGTATCCTTGCTCAAGCAGTCCTGAATCACTGCCTTGGCTTTTCCTCTACCACGGTACCACGGTGGCAGCTTTTCTAGACCATGTTACAGCGATAGCATGGTAGCATGATAGCGCAGCAGCACTGTAGCAGCCTTGCTCGAGCAGTGCTCGATCACTGGTCGAACGCTTCTGTGGCTTGCTCGATCACTGTGGCAGCCTTGCTCCTGCACTTATCGATCCCTGCTGTGGCTTGCTCGATCACTGATCGATCACTGTTGTGGCTTACTCGATTACAGTAGCAACCTTGCTCTGGCACTGATCGATCACCGCTATGCCTTGCTCAAAATTTGTAGTGGCCTTGCTCCAGCACTGCTCGATCATCGCAGTAGCCTTGCTCTAGCACTGCTCGATCACTGTCGTGGCTTGCTTAATGTTTGTAGCAGCCTTGCTCTAGCACTGATCGATTAGTACCGCGGCTTGCTCAATCACGGTAGCTTCCTAGCTCGAGCAGTCCTCGATCACTGATGTGGCTTTTGCTTGACTACGGTACCAAGGTAGTAGCCTTGCTCGACCATGGTAGCAAGGTACCATGGCCGCAACATTGGTCGAGCATGGTAGCATTGTAGCCACTTCCTCAACCACGATACCACGGTGCCAGCCTTGCTCGACCATGATACCGCGGTAGCGCAATAGCACTGTCGCAGGCTTGCTCGAGCTTTGCTAGATCACTGATCGATCACCGCTGTGGCTTGCTCGAACACGGCAGCAGCCTCGCCCCAGCACTGATCTATCACTGCTGTAGCATGCTCGAACAGGGTAGCAGCCTTGCTATAGCACTGATCGATCACTATTGTGGCTTTTGCTCGACCACGGTACCAAGGCAGCACGGCCGTAGCTTCACTCGAGCATGGTAGCATTGTACCAGCTTCATCGACCACGGCACCACGGTGGCAACCTTGCTCGACTACGGTACCGCAGTAGCACAGCAACGCAGTAGCGTAGCAGCACGGTGGCAGCCTTGCTCCAGCAGTACTCGATCCCTGATCGATCACTGCTGTGGTTTGCTCGATCACTGTAGCAGCCTTGCTCCAGCACTGATCCATCACTGCTGTGGCTTGCTCGATCATGGTTGCAGACTTGCTCCAGCACTGATCGATCACCGCAGTGGCATGCTCGATCCGGGTAGCGTCCTTGCTCCACCACTGATCGATCACTATTGTGGCTTGCCTGATCATGGTAGTAGCCTCGCTCAAGCACTGCTCGATCATGGTAGCGGCCTTGCTCAAGCACAGCTCGATCACTGTCCTGGCTTGCCCGAACACGGTAGAAGCGTTGCTCCAGCATTGATCGATCACTGCCGCAGCTTGCTTGATCACGGTAGTATCCTTGCTCGAGTAGTCCTCAATCACTGCCTTGGCATTTACTCGACCGTGGTACCACGGTGGCGGCTTTTCACGACCACGGTACCGCGGTAGCAACATCACGATAGCGAACCAGCTCAGTAGCAGGCTTCCTCAAGCAGTACTCGATCACTGGTCGATCGCTTCTATGGCTTGCTCAATCACTGTGGCTGCCTTGCTCCAGCACTTATCGATCCCTGCTATGGCTTGCTCGATCACGGTAGCAGCCTTGCTCGATCACTATTGTGGCTTGCCTGAATACCATAGCAGCCTTGCTCTAACACTGATCGATCACAACTGTGGTTGCTCAAAATTTGTAGCGGCCTTACTCCAGCAATGCTCGATCATGGCAGCAGCCTTGCTCCAGCACTGCTCAATCACTGTCATGGCTTGCTTGATGATTGTAGTAGCCTTGCTCCAGCATTGATCGATTACTACCGCGGCATGATCAATCACGGCAGCATCCTTACTCGAGCACTCCTTGGTCACTGCCGTCGCTTTTGCTCGACCACGGTAGCAGCCCTGCTCGACCACAGTGCCAGGGTACCATGGCCGCAGCTTTGGTCGAGCACTGTAGCATTGCAGCAGCTTCCAAGACCAGGATACCACGGTGCCAGCCTTGCTCAACCACGGTACGGCGGTGGCGTAGCAGCGCGGTAGCGCAGTAGCACGGGCGCAGCCATGTCGAGCAGTGCTCGATCACGGCTGTGGCTTACTCGAACAGGGTAGCAGCCTTGCTCCAGCACTAATTGATCACTGTTATGCCATGCTCGAACAAGGCGGCAGCCTTGCTCCAGGACTGATCGATGACTGCTGAGGCTTTACCGATCACAGTACTAGCCTTGCTCCAACATCGATCGATCACTGTCGTGACTTGATAGATCATGGTAGCATCCTTGCTCGAGCAGTACTGGATCACTGCCGTGGCTTTTGCTCGACCACGATACCAAGGTAGCACGACTGCGGCTTTGCTCTAGCACGGTAGCATTCTAGCAGCTTCCTCGACCACGATACCACGGCGGTAGCCTAGCTCGACCACGGTACCACGGTAGCATAGCAGCACAGTAGCGCAGCAGCACGGTGGTAGCCTTTCTTGGGCAGTGCTCGATCGCTGATCGATCACTATTGTGCCTTGCTTGTTCACGGTAGCAGCCTTGCTCCAGCACTGATCCATCACTACTGTGGCTTCCTCGATCACGGTAGCAGCCTTGATCTAGCACTGATCGATCACTACTGTGGCATGCTCGATCTGGGTAGCAGCCTTGCTCCAGCACTGATCGATCACTGTTGTGGCTTGCTGGATCATGGTAGCAGCCTTGCTCCAGCAATGCTCGATCATGGCAGTAGCCTTGCTCCAGCACTGCTCGATCACTGCCTTGGCTTGCTCCAGCACGGTAGAAGCCTTGCTCCAGCACTGATCGATCACTACCGCGGCTTGCTTGATCATGGGAGTATCCTTGCTCGAGCAGTCCACAATCACTGCCGTGGCTTTTCGTCGACCGAGGTACCACGGTAGCCGCCTTGCTCGACCACAGTACCGAGGTAGCACGGCCGCACTTTTCTCGAGCACGATAGCATTGCAGCAGTTTCGTTGACCACGGTACCACGGTGGAAGCGTTGCTCGACCACGGTGCCGTGTTACCATAGCAGCTCGGTGGCGTGGCAGCACGGTAGCGGCCTTGCTCGATAAGTGCTTGATCACTGATCGATCATTGCTGTGGCTTGCTCGATCATGGCAGCAGCCTTGCTCCAGCACTGATGATCACTGTTGTGGCTTGCTCGATTAGGGTAGCAGCCTTGCTCCGGCACTGATCGATCACTGCTGTGGCTTGCTCGACCTCGGTAATAGCCTTGCTTTTGCACTAATCGATCACTGCCTTGGCTTGCTCGAGCACTGCGGCATCCTTGCTTGAGAAGTACTCGATCACTGCTGTGGCTTTTGCTCGACAAAGGTACCAAGGTAGCACGGCCGCATATTTGCTAGAGCAGGGTAGCATTGCCGCAGCATCCTTGACCACGGTGGCAGCCTTGCTCAACCACGGTACCGTGGTAGCATGGCTGCACAATAGCGCAGCAGCACAATAGCAGCCTTGCTCGAGCAGTGCTCGATCACTGATTGATCGATTCTGTGGCTTGTTCAATCACTGTGCCAGCCTTGCTCCAGCACTAATCGATCCCTGTTGTGGCTTGCCAGATCACGGTAGCAGCCTTGCTCGATCAGTGATCGATCACTGCTATGGCTTGCTCGATTACGGTAGCAGCCTTGCTCTATCACTGATCGATCACCACTGTGGCTTGCTCAAAATTTATAGCAGCCTTGCTCAAGCACTACTCGATCATCGCAGCAGCCTTGCCCCAGTGTTGCTCGATCACTGCCTTGGCTTGCTCGATGGTTGTAGTAGCCTTGCTCTAGCACGGGTCGATTACTACCGCGGCTTGCACAATCACGGCAGCATCCTTGCTCGAGCAGTCCTCGATCACTGACGTGGCTTTTGCTCGACCACGGTACCACAATAGCAGCCTTGCCCGACCACGGTGCCACAGTACCATGGCCGCAGCTTTGGTCGAGCACGGTAGCATTGCAATAGCTTCCTCGACTATGATACCACGGTGCCAGCCTTGCTCGACCATGGTACCGCAGTGGCTTACTAGAGCAGTAGCACGGTAGTAGCCTTGCTCGAGCTGTGCTCGATCACTGATCGATCACGGCTGTGGCTAGCTTTATCACGGTAGCAGCTTTGCTCCAGCACTGATTTATCACTGCTGTGGCATGCTCGAACAGGGTAGCAGCCTTGCTCCAGCACCGATCAATCACTGCAATGCCTTTATAGACCACGGTAGCATCCTTGCTCGAGCAGTACTCGATGACAGCTGTGGCTTTTGCTCCACCACGGTACCAAGGCAGCACGGGCGCAGCTTTGCTCGAGCACGGTAGCATTACAGCAGCTTCCCGGACCACAGTACCACGGTGGCAGCCTTGCTAGACCACGATACCGCAGCAGCATAGCAGCGCGATAGCGCAGCAATACAGTAGCAGCCTTGCTCCAGCACTATTGTGGCTTGCGCGATCACGGTAGCAGCCTTGCTCGATCATTGATCGATCACTGCTGTGACCTGCTCTATCACGGTAGCCGCCTTGCTCGGGCATTGCTCGATCATTGATGTGGCTTTCTTGATCAGTGTAGCAGCCTTGCTCTCGCACTACTCGATCACTGTTGTGCCTTGCTGCAGCTCTTTGGCATCAATGTTGTGGCTTGCTCTACTACGGTATCATCAGCCTTGCTCAACCACGGTACCATGGTAGCCCGGCAGCGGCACCGCTCGAGCACGGCAGCACAGCTGCCGCCTTGGTCGAGCAATGCTTGAAGATAGTAGCAGCTTTGCTCATGCATTGCTAGATGACTGCTGTGGCTTGCTTGATCGTGGAAGCAGCCTTGCTCGATCGCTGATGAATCAGTGCTCTGGTTTGCTCGATCACGATCGCAGCCTTACTCCATCACTGATCGATCACTATTGTGCCTTGATCAATCAGGGTAGCAGCCTTGCTCCAGCACTTGGGCCAAGGGCACTACCCGAATACTGCTCGAGTACCTTGGTGCCACTAGGCGTCAGGAGCTCGCTCTGCTGACCAGCCACAAAATTCCCACACAACCGAGCCTCACAAGCCTATAAATGATCAAAGCAACACAGAAGAGGTTGGGAAAACTTAACTTGCATTATCTCACAACAAGTATAAAAAAAAAACCCAACTACAGACTCTAGTCGAGTATATGACTCACAGCCCCCACCGCTTGCACTCCTCACTGATCGTTCACTGCTGTGGCTTACTCGATCACGGTAGCAGTCTTGCTTCAGCACTGGTCGATCACTGGCGTTGCTTGCTCCATCACGGTAGCATCGTTGCTCGAGCAGTCCTCGATCATTGCCGTGGCTTTTGCCCAACCACGGTACTGCGGTAGCAGCCTTGCTCGACCACGGTACCTGATGCGAACCTCGCCAACACCGTGATGAAACCCGATATCAAGTGTGATATGAACCTCACCAACTAGTGACGAAACCCGTATACGACTAAGGTCTCCAGGAAACGTGTCCTTGTCAAGCTCGAAAGGTGGAACCTTGACCCATTACCTATAGAGAGGTAAGAACCTTGGTATAGTGAAGACGCCACAATCAACTATGGAAGGGTTGATTGATAAGTCGGGGATGAACGCCACGGAATACTCCGATAAGTTCGAATAGTTCTTCAAAGAACCAAAGAGAATAAAATCTCACACTCTATTAATGAATAAACTGATCCAAATTCGTCTAAAGGCAAGCACCAGCCTTTAAATAGGCCAAAGTGCAATATTACATCAAAAATAACCTTCCTAAATGTTTCTCATGGGAGAGGAAACTAATTAGAAAGCAAATCTAAGTGTTTCCTCAGGAAAATTAGAAAATATTACCAATATCTTCAGAACTAACCAAAAGGGAAGGAAATATATTCTACTTGCTAAAAGAGGAAAGTGATATATTCTTGTAGATAACTTCAATATATCAGCATTAACTTGTGCTTCTCTTGCCTCTTTAGTTCTCTCAACTGCCTTTCTTAAAAATATTCTTTCCCTTTCATCTTGTTAAGATATATTTCTTGAAGATACTTGCCCTCTTGACATTCAACTGAAATATATTTCTTGAATCACTTGCACTCTTGATGCTTAGTTGAAATATGTGGCCTTCATCATTTGTCCATTTTTGAAATATTATGGATAATGTTGAGTCATTGAGCTTGCTCGTCACTTGTATGCATATCCATATCCGCTTCTTCATCGTGCACGAGCTTCTCGTCATCCGACCATGAGAGACTTCGATTGCAGGCTTCGAGCTCGTATCTTGGATCACATCATTCCCCTCCTCTTGAAAAGGATTTGTCCTCAAATCATGACCTACATGAAAAGAAAATAAATTACTAATTCTGAAATTATCAATATCATTATACTCGCCTTGTTGGTCAGAGTTGTAGGCATCATTATTAATGCACTCAATGATTTGGAATGGTCCATCTCCACGAGAAAGTTGCTTTGAACGTCGTTGAGTGTGAAACCTCTTCTTCCTTATGTGCCATGAATCATAACCTCCTGGATCAAAATCAAATTTCTTCTTTCGCCTAATGATTGAATGTTTCTCATAATGCTTCACTTTCATCTCAATTCTAAGTACTTTTCTCTCATGAATTTGCTCAACAACTTCAACTTTGTTCTGTCCATAAAAATTAATAAACTCGAAGAAACATAAATCAAACAAATGATAAATATATGTAACAAACTCATATGAAATTTCCAAAGATGAAAATATTGTGATAGAGTAGTCAAACCTATAGTAAGAAAAGTCAATATGTGGCAAATATTCTTCACATGCTTTGGCGTCAATTTTCGCATAGCAAGTCAAAAACAATAATTTGTTTCCAAGGTCTCTCAAATTTTTCCAAGTGTAGTTCAAAAACATAACTTCTTTACTAAAAATGAACACAGTATGTAACCTCAAAATCATTTCAAAGATCAAATCATCATGAGTGGCATCATCCATTATATGACATGGAATATAGTACCAATATAAACTAGAGAGGCAATGGAAACCACTTACCTGACTTACCAAAGTAGATTTTGGCCAATCTTGGATTGCCTTTTCCTCTTCAACGAGATTCTCTTTAACTATAGCACTCAAAATCAAATCAGGAAACACAATCTCATCCATACAAAGAGTTCGAGTTTCAACTTTAACAAATAACGATTCTTTGCTTAAGGCCTCTGAAACAAGTCTTGAGTATTTATCATGATTATCTAGACTCTGATCATAACGAATGCCGTCAACATAAATAAATGCATGTAAATTATGGCTCATAAGTCTCATGAAAGCGTTAGGCCTATTAATCAATCCAAAAGGAATCATCAACCAATTAAACAAATCAAGTTTTATTAGGAATGTATTGATGAACTCATATCCCTCTTTCAACCAAACATGATGAAATTCACTTTCAAGATTAGGCTTTGAAATCAAACATGCATCATGAAATCCATTTAACATGCGATCTAAATGAGGAACAGAATTAGGGCACATGACCATGGTGTTTTTGATGGCTTGAAAATTAGAAAACCCTACCCATGTTTGATCCTCATGCTCTTGTAATATTAAGACAATAAAGGGACTCATGTACTCACTAGCTTGTAGATTTACCACTTGCTCATTGGGTTGTAGTTGAATCTCCTTCATCTCCTTATGATTACTTCCAATGGGTAGTTGGTTTGGACTTGATCCTTGATGCACTCCCTTGAATTCCTGCAAATAGGAAATAATATTGCTCGGCAAGAATCCGACAAGATTGTTAGTAAATAAAATCGGCTCCTTAATCATAAAGGGCTGATGTAAAATTAAAGAACTCTCAATCTCATGGTATTTTTCCTCTCTTGCACTTACTAATAATATATCACTCTCACAGTCTCTCTTCTTAATTTCTTTTCTCTCATTTTCTTTTCCCTCATGTTCCAGCTCTTTTTCTTCATTCTCAACGCTCATATTGTTTTTTTCACACTCTCGCTCTTCATTACACTCTTTCTTTTGTACACTCTCTCCTTTTTTATCACTCTCTTTTTCTTGATCACCCTTTTGATTCTCATGAAATTGTGTAAGACTCACAACTTGTTTGACTTTCGTGGATGGCCCAGAATAGGACTTCATTGAGGGGATCTCAACTTGCTGAGAGGTTGATCTTGAAGAACTTGTTGCAGCCATGCTTGTGCTCAATTCATCCATGTTTCTTTGCTTCAACCGTCGTTCAACTTTCATGGCATGGAGCAACATATCTTTGAACTCTTCATAATAATGCATCGACACTTCATCAGCGATTTCACGATTTAATCCACGTACGAACCTGTCCATGGTGACTTCTATGTCCTCCTCTATGTTCGCTCGGCTTATTGCAACCTCCATTTCTTTGTAATATTCATAACGCTCTTTGATCCTTGGGTGAGATGTTGCAATCTGTTGTGCAATTCCCAGCGATAGGAACTTGGAAGGAATCGTTGCCTCATTATTGACTTCATCTCGCTCCATGTCTCAATGGGTCGCTCTCCGTTCTGTCTCCTACTTGTAATAATCCGATCCCACCAAATAATAGCATAGTCGGAGAATTGAAATGAAGCAAGTTGTACCTTTTTCTTTTCTGAGTAGATATGATGTTTGAAGACCATCTCCATTCCCTCCTCCCACAAAAGATAAGCTTCGGGGTCATTTTTGCCTTGGAAAGTTGGAAACTTCACTTTTGTGTCACGGAGATCATTGTTCCGCCTTGGTCTTCTCGATTCTTTATCTTCATATGGAAGTTGAAAGCTTTTTCTTTTTGCTTCATCCTCAATTCGATCTATCTTCTTATGGATTTGTTTGAATTCAGCTCTCATCATCCTCCCAACCTCATGTACATATGCTTGTAGTTGTACATCTTCGAATGCGCTTTCCTCTTGATAGTGTGACATGATGAGAATCTGCAACAGATATTAGGACCTCACAAGCACTCTCTCACGTGTTTCACTCAAGAATATGTTCACTCAATTCACTCGTGTTTGCACTCAAACAGCTTTTACCCTCTAATAATCTCACCACTCTTGCCTTTTTCCACTCATATATCCTCTTTCAGTTCTTTTTGAACTAAACAAACAAAAATCAGAATGTCCCGCAACAATCCACCACGACTTCACCAAGATTTGAACAAAGAGAATAGGGTCGAGTTCCAAAGTAATGAAGATCAAGACAAATAAGAGAAGTACGGACAAGAGAATGATAGATCAATTCAAAAGAAACAACTTTGAGTACGAAGGTGTTGATAGCTCTATGAATGGTCAAATAATTCTTGGACTTGTTCAATGTCTCTTCTTCCACTTTTTTCCACCTTTTTTTTTCACTGCTGATTCTTTTTTTCTTTTTTTTTTTGTAAATTTTTCTTTCCTTTTTTTTGTTTCTTTTTTCTTTCTGCTACTTTTTTTCCCACTACCTTTTTTTTTTTTTTTTACTTTTTCTCAAGAAGATAATAGAAAAGAAAGACGATAAAGAAAGACAACGAAAACAAAGGAAAACAAAGAAAAACAAAAAGGATAGATTGAACCTGACTTAGAACGTTGGCTTTGATACCAAATGATGCGAACCTCGCCAACACCGTGATGAAACCCGATATCAAGTGTGATATGAACCTCACCAACTAGTGACGAAACCCGTATACGACTAAGGTCTCCAGGAAACGTGTCCTTGTCAAGCTCGAAAGGTGGAACCTTGACCCATTACCTATAGAGAGGTAAGAACCTTGGTATAGTGAAGACGCCACAATCAACTATGGAAGGGTTGATTGATAAGTCGGGGATGAACGCCACGGAATACTCCGATAAGTTCGAATAGTTCTTCAAAGAACCAAAGAGAATAAAATCTCACACTCTATTAATGAATAAACTGATCCAAATTCGTCTAAAGGCAAGCACCAGCCTTTAAATAGGCCAAAGTGCAATATTACATCAAAAATAACCTTCCTAAATGTTTCTCATGGGAGAGGAAACTAATTAGAAAGCAAATCTAAGTGTTTCCTCAGGAAAATTAGAAAATATTACCAATATCTTCAGAACTAACCAAAAGGGAAGGAAATATATTCTACTTGCTAAAAGAGGAAAGTGATATATTCTTGTAGATAACTTCAATATATCAGCATTAACTTGTGCTTCTCTTGCCTCTTTAGTTCTCTCAACTGCCTTTCTTAAAAATATTCTTTCCCTTTCATCTTGTTAAGATATATTTCTTGAAGATACTTGCCCTCTTGACATTCAACTGAAATATATTTCTTGAATCACTTGCACTCTTGATGCTTAGTTGAAATATGTGGCCTTCATCATTTGTCCATTTTTGAAATATTATGGATAATGTTGAGTCATTGAGCTTGCTCGTCACTTGTATGCATATCCATATCCGCTTCTTCATCGTGCACGAGCTTCTCGTCATCCGACCATGAGAGACTTCGATTGCAGGCTTCGAGCTTGTATCTTGGATCACATCAGTACCGCGATAGCAGTCTTGCTCGACCACGGTACCAAGGTAGCATGGCCACAGCTTTGCTCGACCATGGCAGCATTGCAGCAGCTTCCTCGACCACGGTACCACGGTGGCAGCCTTGCTCAAGCAGTGCTCGATCACTGCTGTGGCTTGCTCGATCACAGTAGTAGCCTTGCTCGATCACTGACTGATGACTGCTGTGGCTTGCTCGAACACGGTAGCAGCCTTGCTCGATCACTGCTATGGCTTGCGTGATAATGGTAGCAGGCTTGCTCCAGCACTGATCGATCATTGCTGTGACTTGCTCGATAATGGTAGCAGCCTTGCTCCAGCACTGCTCGATCATGGCAGCAGCCTTGCTCATGCACGGCACTATCACTGCCCTGGCTTGCTCGGTCATAGTAGCAGCCTTGCTCCAGCACTCATCGATCACCACCATGGCTTGTTTGATCATGGTAGCATCCTTGCTCGAGCAGTCCTCGATCACTGCAGTGGCTTTTGCTCGACTACGGCACCACGGCAGCAGCCTTGGTAGACCACGGTACCAGGGTAGCATGGCCGCAACTTTGCTCGAGCACGGTAGCATTGCAGCAGCTCCATTGACCACGGTACGATGGTGGCAGCCTTGCTTAAACACGGTACGATGGTGGCATAGCAGCGTGGTAGAGCAGCAGCACCGTAGCAGCCTTTCTCGAGTAGTGCTCGATAACTGATCGATCAGTGCTGTGGCTTGCTCGAACACGGTACCAGCCTTGCTCCAGCACTAATCGATCACTGTTGTGGCTTGTTCGATCACTGTAGCAGCCTTGCTATAGCACAGCTTGATCACTGACCTGGCTTGCTCGATAACGGTAGCAGCCTTGCTCCAGCAGTGATCGATCACTGCCGTGGCTTGCTCGATCATGGTAGCATCCTTGCTCGAGTAGTCCTTGATCACTGTTGTGGCCTTTGCTCGACCACGGTACCTCGGTAGTAGCCTTGCTCGACCACGGTACCAAGGTAGCACGGTCGTAGCTTTGCTTGAGCACGGTAGCATTGCAGCAGCTTCCTCGACCACGGTACCACGGTGGCAGCCTTGCTCGACCCCGGTACTGCAGTAGTAGAGCAGGGCGGTAGCGCAGCAGCACGATAGCCCCCCTTCTCGAGCATTGCATGATCTCTGATCGATCATTACTGTGACTTGCTCGATCAAGGTAGCAGCCTTGCTCCAACACTGATGGATCACTGCTGTGGCTCGTTCGAGCACGGTAGCAGCCCTGTGCGATCACTGATCAATCACTACTGTGGCTTGCTCGTTCATGGTAGCAACCTTGCTCCAGCACTGATCGATCACTGCTGTGACTTGCTCGATCATGGTAGCAGCCTTGCTCCAGCATTGCTCGATCATGGCACCAGCCTTGCTCAGGCACAGCTCGGCCACTGCCCTAGCTTGCTCGATGACAGTAGCGGTCTTGCTCCAGCACTGATCGATCACTGCCATTGCTTGCTCGATCACGGTAGCAGCCTTGCTCCAGCACCGATCGATCACTGCCATCGCTTGATAGATCACGGCAGCATTCTTGCTCGAGCAGTACTGGATCACTACCGTGGCTTTTGCTCGAGCACGGTGCCAAGGTAGCACGACCGCAGCTTTGCTCGAGCACGGTAGCATTGTAGCAGCTTCCTCGACCACGGTACCTGTCACGGGGCCAAGGGCGCTACCCGAATACCGCTCAAGTACCTTGGTACCACTAAGCATCAACAGCTCGCTCTGCTTACCAGCCACAAAATTCCCACACAACTGAGCCTCACAAGCCTAGAAACGATCAAAGCAACACAGAAGAGGTTGGGAAAAATTAACTTGTATTATCTCACAACAAGTATAAAAAAACCCCAACTACAGACTCTAGTCGAGTATATGCCTCACAGCCCCCACTCCTTGCACTCCTCACTCGACCTCTCATAATACAGACTCAGCACTCACACTCTCCTCTCAATGTGTCCCTCGTGCCCTCAGTTGTCTGCTCTCCCTGTTGTGAGTCTCTGAATGAAGTCTGAAGTGTCTCTTGATCTATGACTCAAATGAGAGTCCACGCCTATTTATACACGAAGCCCACCAAGCAAATATGCCAGGTAATCTAGACTTTCCCTATCAACAAGTCTATACAAGGCAGTTGACCAATCTCTACCAAGACTTTCCCTGTGTGCCGGGAATATTCTCCTCCTGAGATTCCTCTTGCCATGTTGGATCCCTGATCCTCGCAAGCTTCCCAATCTGGCACCGCTGGCTTCCATAGATAGGTATAATTCTCCTCCTAAGAATCCTCTTGCCCTGTTGGATCCCCCGATGCTTGGTCAACTTTCATATCTGGCATGCTTGACTTCCATAAGTGGCTTCTAGGCGTATCCATGATTGCCTCCCCCAATCATGGATTGATTGGATCCATGCCATGATTCCCATTGCTCCCAATAAAGCAGGTTGTGATCCAGGGACTTGATTAATCCTTCCACTGTGGCCCACATCTGCTCCAAGGAACGCTCCTCTAGCTCTCCATAGCATTCGTGACACGTATCTCGGGAGATAGCCTCTGGGCTTCACCGCTTCCCATGTGCCTACAACCACAGTCATGATCGAGAACCCTTCTCATGATCAAGTACCATCATAGTGCCTTCCTTGAGCAGTCATGCGCATTGCGATCTAGTACCTCGACACTTAGTCGATAAAGTGCCCACCCAGCACGTTGCTTGCTACCATGACTCCGAGGCACGCTCATGGTAGGCAGGTCTTGGGATACCATCTCAGGGTCTAACAAACCTCCCCCACCAGAAGAGGTCGACGCCCTCGTCGACTTTGCTGCGTGGTATGCCGCTAAGACCTTGACGTACCGCTCGACGTCTTCTGACATCCTAGGCCATGTATCTGACCTTGAGAGTTGTGCCAGCATGTGCTCCGGCCCTCAATGTCCAGCCCCCTAGCTGTCATGGCACTCCTCCATGAGTTTGCGATGCAGTCCCCCTCTGCGAGGGACGTATAGGCAACCACCCTTCCCGTAGAGTAGCCCATCTTTCAGCCAATAGCGTCGGACCATGCCATCCTTTACCTACTCCACCAAGAGCTGGTAACCCTCATTCTGTTGCACCATGGCCTGGATGTCCTTCAGGAATCTGAAGTTTGATGGGAGATGGCACCAAATCTCTCTCTCCCGTTTGCTGAGTAGCGCTGCTCCACAAGCTTCAGCTTCCGGCTTGCAACAGAGTACTCGTCCCACACAAGCACGCCTCCAACTACACACTCCCCATGCGCTTTGGAGGGCTTCTCCAAGTTAGGAAGCCTAAGCACCCGCTCCTTCACCATGGCTTCCTCCACCTCATGGTCCACCACCCTCCGTGGTAGTAGACCTGCTGGCAGCTCTCCAGGCATCACACCCTAAAGACTCCCACGTACCTTTTCACTCTCCAAAGGTACTTCTAGCTCTGGGCTAACACCTTGTGCCCCCGCTCCGCCTACATCTGCCAAGTAGGTGGGGCAACCCTTCTTCCTCCCTCGTGCTACCCACATGGCAGACACCCTTTCCGTCCAATCCCCTTGTTGACTGACTGGAGCCTTTGTATCCTCAAACAAAGCATGGGTGTCGCGGATCGCCAATCATGAATCCGCCGAGGTGCATTGAGACCGTAACCGAGGCCTCCACGAAGAAGTTGTTCCCTAGAACCAAGTCATAGTCGTCCAGTAGGACAACCATGATGTCAAGGCTTCCCTCCCAAGACTCCATCTTGATGGGAACTCCCTTAGCCAGGCCACCAATTGGCTTGCTCTTTGAGTTGTTCAACTCGAAGTTGTGTCGCTCCACTTTCAACCCAAGTGGTCGCACCATCCCGTCCGACACGAATGTGTGGGACGCTCCCGTGTCTACCAATGCCAACACCTTTCGACCATTGAGTAGCACATCCATGAACAATAGTTCATATGCAGCCTTCCGACAATCAGAACGAAGTGCGCCTAGCACTTGCAAAGTAGAGGCATGTACCACTGCCTCCTTATCGGAGTCCTGATCAACCAACGCCGAGAGCTTCTCCCTCTTTGGGCAATCCTTTGCCCTGTGAGGACCCTTGCATATGAAGCAACCGGGATGAGTCCAAGGGTCCTTCTTCAAGGAGCCGTTTCCCTCGTTCTCCTTCTCCTTCCCTTTGTCCTCATGAGTGAGCCTGCTCTTACCCTTGCCGTTCCTTCCCTTGGCCTTGGACTTGAACACCTTGTCCTTGTCCTCGCCTTGCACCTCCTCCACCCCATCTTCAACCTGAGTTTGCGCAAGTCGAGCAGCACATCAGCCTCTGCTAGAGCCGTTGGAAGGTCCTTGACACCTTGGCGTCTGAGCTCCAATTGAGCCCATGGCTGTAGACCCTTCAGAAACATATATAGCTTATCCGTTTTTGACATGTCCGTCACGTTAAGCATCTATAAGCTGAACTGCTTGACATATTCTGGCACCGAGCTGGTCTGCTTCAGCTTCTCGAGTGCGTCTCGAGCCACCGACGCCGTGTTGCTCGGTAGAAATTGTTCTTTCAATTGCTGCTTTAGCGCTTCCAACGTCTCAATACGTGGTCGCCCAGCACTGAGTGCATCTTGGACCCATGTCCGCCACAATAGCTTCGCATCATTTGCCAAGTACATGGTTGTCACCATGACCTTATTCGCTTCTGGGACCATCGCAGTATTGAAGTACATCTCCAACTCCTTCGAACTCCGAGTACCTTCGAATGCCTTGGGCTCGGGGATCTTCACCTTCTACCGAGTCTCACTCCCCGATGCTACTCCCTGAGTAGCCAGTTGTCGCTTAATCAAGACCACATCATCTCGCAACACAACTGCTTCGGAGAGCAGGACCTTCACAACGTTCGTCAGCGTCCCGCCAAGGTCATCGCCCTCTCCGACATTGTCTTCGAGAGCAAGGATGTGCTCATGCACAACGCTCATCAAGGGTGCACCTTTTGTGACTGCGGCAACCTGCCTCTCCAAGGCCACCATTCGTTCTCGCAGTGCCTCCATCGATTGAGTCGTCACGGTTGTAATTTTGCTGAAACCAGGGATGATACCAACTCCCTGGTATCTTCAAGCTCTTATACCTGTTGTCACGGGGCCAAGGGCGCTACCCGAATACCGCTCGAGTACTTTGGTACCACTAGGCATCA
The DNA here is from genome assembly GCA_037672795.1 of Lagerstroemia speciosa. NCBI lineage: Eukaryota > Viridiplantae > Streptophyta > Magnoliopsida > Myrtales > Lythraceae > Lagerstroemia > Lagerstroemia speciosa. The sequence goes on along the minus strand of CM075309.1, from coordinate 728,472 downwards.
ACAGCTCGCTCTGCTGACCAGCCACAAAATTCCCACACAACCGAGGCTCACAAGCCTAGAAACGATCAAAGCAACACAGAAGAGGCTGGGAAAACTTAACTTGTATTATCTCACAAGTATTAAAAAAAACCCAACTACAGACTCTGGTTGAGTATATGCCTCACAGCCCCACTGCTTGCACTCCTCACTGACCGATCACTGCTATGGCTTGATCGATCACGGTAGCAGCCTTGCTCCAGCATTGATCGATCACTGCGGTGGCTTGCTCGATCACGGTAGCAGCCTTGCTCCAGCACTGCTCGATCACTGCCCTGGCTTGATCGATCATGGTAGCAGCCTTGCCCTAGCAATGGTCGATCACTGCCGTGGCTTGCTCGGTCACGGTAGCATCCTTGCTTGAGCAGTCCTCGATCACTACTGTGGCTTTTGCTCGACCACGGTACCACGGTAGCAGCCTTGCTGGACCACGATACCAAGGTAGCACAGCTGTAGCTTTGCTCGAGCACAGTAGCATTGCAGCAGCTTCCTCGACCACGGTACCACGAAGGAAGCCTTGCTCAACCACGGTACCACGGTAGCATAACAGCGCGGTAGGGCAGCAGCACGGTACCAGTCTTGCTCCAGCACTGATCGACCACTGCTGTGGCTTGCTCAATCAGGGTAGCATCCTTGCTCCAGCACTGATCGACCACTGCAATGGCTTGCTCGATGACAGTAGGAGCCTTGCTCTAGCACTGATCGATCACTGCTGTGGCTTGCTCGATCACAGTAGCAGCCTTGCTTATGTACCGATCGATCACTGTCGTGGCTTGCTCGGTCATAGTAGCATCCTTGCTCGATCAGTCCTCGGTCACTGCCGTGGCTTCTGCTCTACTACGGTACCACGGTAGCAACCTTGCTCGGCCTTGGTACCAAGGTAGCACGGCCACAGCTTTGCTCGACCACAGTAGCATTGCAGTAGCGTCCATGACCACGGTACCGCGGTAGCACGGCAGTGCGGTAGCGTAGCAGCATCGTAGCAGCCTTGCTCCTGCACTGCTTGATCATGGCAGTAGCCTTGCTCTAGCACTACTCGATCACTGCTGTGGCTTTCTCGATCACTGTATCAGCTTTGTTCCTGCACTGATCAATCACTGTCGTGGCTTGCTCGATCACTGCCGTGGCCGCTACTCGACCACGGTACCAAAGTAGCATGGCCGCAGCTTTGCTCGAGCACAGTAGCATTGAGCAGCTTCCTCGACAACAGTACCACGACAACAGTCTTGCTCGACTACGGCGTCGCGGCAGCATAGTAGCGCAGTAGCAGCCTTCCTCCAGTAGTGCTTGATCGCTGATGGATCACTGCTGTGGCTTGCTCGATCACAGTAGCAGGTTTGCTCCAGCACTAATCGATCACTGCTTTGGCTTGCTCCATCACAGTAGCAACCTTCATCCAGCACTGATCAATCACTGATGTGGCTTGCTCGATCGCTGTAGCAGCCTTGCTCTAGCACTGTTCAATCACTGTTGTGGCTTGCTTGATCATGGTAGCAGCATTGCTCCAGCACTGCTCGATACTGTTGTGCCTTGCTCGATCATGGTAGCAGACTTGCTCATGCACTGTTCGATCATGGCAGCAGCCTTGCTGAAGCACTGCTCAATCATTTATCGATCACTGCTGTGGCTTACTAGATCACGGTAGCAGCCTCGATCGATCACTGATCGATCACTGCGGTGGCTTGCTCTATCACGGTAGCAGCCTTGCTTCAGCACTAATCGATCACTGCTGTTGCTTGCTCGATCATGGGAGCAGCCTTGCTCCAGCACTGCTCTATCATGGCAGCAGCCTTGCTCCAGCACTGCTCGATCACTGCTGTGGCTTTCTCGATCATGGTATCAGCCTTGCTCAAGCACTGATCGATCATTGCCGTGGCTTTTGCTCAACCACGATTCCAAAGTAGCATGGTCGTAGCGTTGCTCGAGCACGGCAACGTTGCAGCACCTTCCTCGACCACGGTACCATGATGGCAGCCTTGCTCGACCATGACACCGCGGTAGCATAGCAGCGTGGTAGCAGCGTTGCTCAAGCAGCGCTTGATCATTGATCGATCACTGCTGCGGCTTACTCGATCAAGGTAGCAGCCTTGCTCTAGCACTGATCGTTCACTGCCGTGTCTTGCTCGATCATGGTAGCATCTTTGCTCGAGCAGTCCTTGATCACTGCCATGGCTTTTGCTGAACCACGGCAGCAGCCTTGGTCGACCACGGTACCAAGGTAGCACAGGCGCAGCTTTGCTCGAGCACGGTAGCATTGCAGCAACTTCCTCAACCATGGTACCATGGTGGCAACCTTGCTCGACCACGGTACCGAGGTAGCATAGCAGCACAATAGCGAGGTAGCATAGCAGCACAGTAGCACAGCCTTGCTCGAGTAGTGCTCCATCATAATAGATCACGGTAACATCCTTGCTCAAGCACTAATCAATCACTGTTGTGGCTTGCTCACTCACGGTTGTAGCCTTGCTCGATCACTACTGTGGCTTGCTCGATCACAGTAGCAGCCTTACTCCTGCAGTCATCGATCACTGTTGTGGCTTGCTCAATCATGGTAGCAGCCTTGCTCAAGCACTCCTCGATCATTGCAGCAGTCTTGCCTTAACACTGCTCGATCACTACCCTGGCTTGCTCGATCACGATAATAGCCCTGCTTCAGCACTGATCGATCACTGTCGTGGCTTGCTCGATCACGGTAGCCTCCTTGCTTGAGCAGCCCTCGATCACTGCCATGGCTTTTGCTGGACCGTGGTACCAAGTTAGCACAACCGCAGCTTTGCTCGACCATGGTAGCATTGCAGCAGCTTCCTCGACCATGGTACCACGGTGGCAACAGTGCTCGACCACAGTACCGCGGTAGCATAGCAGCACAGTAGTGCAGCTGCACGGGAGCAGCCTTGCTCGAGAAGTGCTTGATCACTAATCTATCACTACTGTGGTTTGCTCGATCATCGTAGCAGACTTGCTCCAGCACTGATTGATCACTGCTGTGGCTTGCTCGATCTCAATAACAGCCATGCCTGACCACTAATTGTCATTGCAGCAGCACTGCTCAACCATTGCTCGATCACTGCCTTGGCTTGCTCGATCATAGTAGCAGCCTTGCTCTAGCACCGATCGATCACTGCCGTGGCTTGCTCGATCATGGCAGAATATTTGCTCGAGCAGTCCTCGATCACTGCCGTGGCTTTTGCTCCACCACAGTACCACAGTAGCAGCCTTGCTCGACCACGGTACCAAGGTAGAACAGTCGCAGCTTTGCTCAAGCACGGTAGCATTACAGCAACTTCCTCAACCACGGTACTGCGGTGCCAGCCTTGCTGGACCACGGCACCGCGGTAGGACGGTACCGCGGTGAGCAACAGCATGGTAGAAGCCTTGCTCGAGCAGTGCTCCATCACCAATCAATCACTGTTGTGGCTTCCTCGATCATGGTAACAGCTATGCTCCAGCACTGATCGATCACTGCTGTGGCTTGCTCGATCATGATAGCAACCTTGCTGGATCACTGATCGATCACTGCTGTGGCTTGCTCGATCATGGTAGCAGGCTTGCTCCAGCACTGATCAATCACTACTGTGGCTTGCTTGATCATGGTAGCAGCCTTGCTCCAGCACTGCTCAATCACTGCAGCAGTCTTGCTCCAGCACTGCTCAATCACTGCCCTGGCTTGCTCGATCATGGCAGCAGCCTTGCTCTAGCATTGATCGATCACTGCCCTGGCTTGCTCGATCACTGTGGCAGCCTTGCCCCAGCACTGATCCATCACTACCGTGGCTTGCTCGACCACAGTAGCATCCTTGGTCAAGCACTGCTCGATCACTGACCTGGCTTGCTCGTTCACAGTAGCAACCTTGCTCCAGCACTGATCAATCACTGTCGTGGCATGCTTGATCATGGCAGCATCCTTGCCCGAGCAATCCTCGATCACTGCTGTGGCTTTTGCTCGACCCCAGTACCACTGTAGCAGCCTTGCTCGACCACGATACCAAGGTAACACTGCCGCAGCTTTGCTCGAGCATGATACCAAGGTAGCACGGTCGTATCTTTCCTCAAGCACGGTTGCATTCCAGCAGCTTCCTCAACCACGGTACCACGGTGGCAGCCTTACTCGACCACGGTACCACGGTGGCAGCCTTACTCGACCACGGTACCACGGTAGCATAGGATCGTGGTAATGCAGCAGCACGGCAATAGACTTGCCTGAGCAGTGTTGGATCACTGATCTATCACTGTTGTGGCTTGCTAGATCACGGTTGCAACCTTACTACAGCACTGATCGATCACTGTTGTGGCTTGCTCGATCACGGATGCAGCCTTGCTCAATCACTGATCGATCACTGCTGTGGCTTGCTCGTTCACGGTAGTAGCCTTGCTTCAGCACTGATCGATCGCTGCTGTGGGTTGCCCGATTATGGTAGTAGCCTTCGCCCAGCACTGCTCGATCATGGTAGCAGCCTTGGTCCAGCACTGCTCGATCATGGCAGCAACCTTGCTCCAGCACTTCTCGACCATGGCAGCAACCTTGCTTAAGCACGGCTCGATCACTACCCTGGCTTGCTCAATCACGGCATCAGCCTTGCTCAAGCACTGCTCGATCATGGCAGCATCCTTGCTTGAGAGGTCCTCAATCATCGCGGTGGCTTTTGCTTGACCACGGTGCCATAATAGAAGCCATACGGTACAAAGGCAGCACGGCCACAGCTATGCTCGAGCACGGTAGCATTGTGGCAGCTTCCTCGACCACGGTACCGCGGTGATAGCCTTGCTCGACCATGGTGATAGCCTGGCTCGACCACAGTACTGTTGTTGCATCGCAGCGCGATTGCGTAACAGTGCCTTAGCAGCCTTGCTTGAGTAGTGCTCGATCACTGATCGATCATTGCTGTGGCTTGCTCGATGACAGTAGCAGCCTTGCTCAAGTAGTGCTCGATCACTGATCGATCACTGCTGCCGCTTGCCCGATCACAGTACCAGCCTTGCTCCAGCACTGATCGATCACTGCTATGGCTTGGCCGATCACGATAGCGGCCTTGGTCGATCACTGATCGATCACTGTTGTGGCTTGCTTGATCACAGTAACAGGCTTGCTCCAGCAATGATCAATCACTGTTGTGGCTAGCTCGATCATGGTAGCAGCCTTGCTCCAGCGCTGATCGATCATGGCTGTGCATTGCTCGATCATGATAACAGCCTTGCTCCAGCACTGCTCGATCATGGCAGCATCCATGCTCAAGCACTGCTCCATCACTGCCCTGCCTCGCCCAATCACGGTAGTAGCCTTGCTCCACCACAGATAGATCACTGCCGTGGCTTGCTCGATCAGGGTAGCATCCTTGCTCGAGCTGTCCTCGATCACTGCTGTGGCTTTTGCTCGACCACGGTACCACTGTAGCAGCCCTGCTCTAGCATGGCATCACAGTAGCATAGCAACGCGGTACTGGAGCAGCACGATAGCAGCCTTCCTCGAGCAATGCTCGATCGCTGATTGATCACTGTCGTGGCTTGCTCGATCACGGTAGCACCCTTGCCCTAGCAGTGATCGATCACTGCAGTAGCTTGCTCGATCATGGTAGCAACGTTGCTCGATCACTGATCGATCACTATTGTGGCTTGCTCGATCACGGTAGTAGAGCTGCTCCAGCTCTGATTGATCATTGCTACGGCTTGCTCGATCATGGTAGCAGCCTTGCTCAAGCGTTGCTTGGTCATGGCAGCAGCCTTGCCGAAGCATTGCCCGATCACTGCCCTGGCTTGCTCGATCACGATAGCAGGCTTGCTCCAGCGCTGATCCATCACTGTTCTAGCTTCCTCGATGAGGGTAGCAGCCTTGCTCAAGCACTGCACGATCATTGTCCTGGCTTCCTTGATCACGTTAGCAGCATTGCTCCAGCACTGATTGATCACTTCTGTGGCTTTCTTGATTATGCTAGCCGCCTTGCACAAGCACTGCTCGATCATGGCAGTGGCCTTGCTCAAGCACTGCTTGATCACTTCCCTGCCTTGCTCGATCACCGTAGTAGCCCTCCTCTAGCACCGATCGACCACTGTTGTGGCTTGCTCGATCATGGTAGCAGCCTTGCTCGATCCCTAATTGATCACTGTTATAGCTTACTTGATCACGGTAATAGCCTTGCTCCAGCACTAATCGATCACTGGTGTGGCTTGCTCCATCATGCGTGCAGCGTTGCTCCAGCACTGATCGATCACTGCTGTGGCTTGCTCGATCATGATAGAAGCCTTGCTCCAGCACTGATCGATCACTGTTGTGGCTTTTGCTCGACCACAGTACCATGGTGGAAGCCTTGCTTGACCACTGTACAAAGGTAGCACGGCCATAGCTTTGCTCGAGCACGGTAGCATTGAACTAGCTTCCTCGACCATGGTACCACGGTGGTAGCATTGCTCGACCACTGTACTGCAATTGCATAGCAGCGCAGTAGCGTAGCAGCACGGTAGCAGCCTTGCTCGAGCTGTGCCCGATCACTGATAGATCACTGCTGTGGCTTGCTCGACCACAGTAGCAGCCTTGCTCCAGCACTAATCGATCACTGCTGTGGCTTACTCGATCACTGTAGTAGCCGTGCTCGTTCATTGATCAATCACTGAGGTGGCTTGCTCGATCACGGTGGTAGACTTGCTCCAGCACTGATCGATCACTGTTGCGGCTTGCTCGCTCTTGGTAGCAGCCTTGCCCAAGCACTGATCGATCACTGCTGTGGCTTGCTCGATCAGGGTACCAGCATTGCTCAAGCTCTACTCGATGACTGTCGTGGCTTGCTCGATCACGGTAGCAGCCCTGCTCTAGCACTGATCGATCACTGTCGTGGCTTGCTCGACCACGGTAGCATCATTGCTTGAGCAGTACTTGATCACTACTGCGGCTTTTGGTCGACCACGGTACCAAGGTAGCACGACCGTAGCTTTGGTCGAGCATGGTAGCATTGCAGCAGCTTCCGTGACCACGGTATCACGGTGGCAACCTTGCTCCACCACGCTACCACGGCAACATAGCAGCGCGGAAGTGCAACAGCACCGTAGCAGCCGTTGCTCCAGCACTAATCGAGCACTGCTGTGGCTTGCTCGAGCACGGTAGTAGCCATGCTCGATCATTGACCGATCACTGCGGTGGATTGCTCGATCACGGTGGCAGACTTGCTCCGCACTGATCGATCACTGTTGCAGCTTGCTCGATCTTGGTAGCAGCCTTGCTCAAGCACTGATCGATCACTGTTGTGGCTTGCTCGATCATGGTAGCAACCTTGCTCCTACGCTGCTCAATCATGGCAGCCGCCTCACTCCAGCACTGCTCGATCACTACCCTAGCTCGCTCGATCACGGTAGCAGCCTTCCTCCAGCACCGATCAATCACTGTCGTGGCTTAATCAATTGCGGTAGCATCCTTGCTCGAGCAATCCTCGATCATTGTTGTGGCTTTTGCCCGACCACGGTGCCACGGTAGAAGCCTTGCTTGACCACAGTACAAGGGTAGCACCGCCGCGGCTTTGCTCAAGCACGGCAGCATTGTAGCAGCTTCCTCGACCACATTACCATAGTGGCGGCCCTACCCTACCACAATACCGTTGTTGCATAGCAGCGTGGTAGCGCAGCAGCACGGTAGCAGCCTTGCTCGAGCAGTGCTCAATCACTGCTTTGGCTTCCTTGATCACAATAGTAGCCTTGCTCCAGCACTGATCGATCACTGCTGTGGCTTGCTCAATCATGGTAGCAGCCTTGCTCGATCACTGATCGATCACTGGTGTGGGTTGCTCGATTACGGTGGCAGCCTTGCTCCAGCGCTGATCGATCATTGCTGTGACTTCCTGCATCATGGAAGCAGCCTTGCTCAAGCAATGATCAATCACTGCTGTGGATTGCTCGATCATGGTAGCAGCCTTGCTGTAGCACTGCTCGATCATGACAGCAGCCTTGGTCAAGCACTTCTCGATCACTGCCCTGACTTGCTTGATCATGGTAGCAGCCTTGCTCCAGCACAGATCGATCACTGCCGTGGCTTTTGCTCGACCATGGTAGCACAGTAGAAGACTTGCTCGACCACTGTACAAAGGTAGCACGACCGCAGCTTTGCTCGAGTACGGTAGCATTGCAGCAACTTCCTCGACCACGGTGCCATGGTGGCAGGCTTGCTCGACCACGGTACCATTGTTGCATGGTAGCACTGTAGCGCAACAGGGTGCTAGCCGCCTTGCTCTACCAGTGCTCGATCACTGATCGATCACTATTGTGGCTTGTCGATGACG
>CM075309.1:666256-711256 GCA_037672795.1 Lagerstroemia speciosa | reverse complement strand
GTCTTGGGATACCACCTCAAGGGTCTAACAGTAGGCCACTATCCTACCATCGAAAGTTGATAGGGTAGAAATTTGAATGATGCATCGCCGACATGATGGCCGTGTGACCTGTCAAGTTACATGAATCATCAGAGCATCGGGCAAAGCCCGCGTCGACCTTTTTATCTAATAAATGCATCCCTTCCAAAAGTTGGGGTTCATTGCACGTATTAGCTCTAGAATTACTACGGTTATCCGAGTAGCAGATACCATCAAACAAACTATAACTAATTTAATGAGTCATTCGCAGTTTCACAGTCTGAATTAGTTCAAACTTGCACATGCATGGCTTAGTCTTTGAGACAAGTATATGACTACTGGCAAGATCAACCAGGTAGCATCCATCGGCTGTGCCGCACCCGCCGGTGTGCCCCGCCAGCACTAGGCTGGGAGTGACATGGACAAGGTACGACCGTCATTCCAACGAAGCATAACAATCCAGGCATAGGTAGGCCGAGGGCCACATGCCTATGGAATGTTCTACATCCGAGAGGCCAAGCTGGAACCCTTGAGCTATCGCAGCACCCATCACTATGGTTGCATGCGTGGTGCAGGGGGGCCACTGCATTGTCCAACAATCTCCTCGGAAGGCAATCATTAGAGAGCACACACACGACGTTGAGTACCGCTTGACACGGTAGACAACATAGGAACCGGCTATAACGTCACGACAAAGGACGCCTGCAACGGGCATTGAGGAGTCCACGAGCGGACAGTCTAGTGGCCATACCACCACTGGGTCTGCCAGCAAGCATGACCATATCACCACTCACACGCCGTCACACACGCTAGTGCACAGCCACAAAAACGTACCCGCCGCCCTGCTCCAGGGAGTTCCTCGGTCGGGAAAGTCGGCAGCCCGCTAGAGTGTGACCGGGCGCTAGACGCAAGAACAAACCAACACTAGAGCATACCACGAGCAGTGTGACACGGTGATCGAGAAACGCGTGACAAATGATCAAGCAAGAGATGATGGGCAATGGACCAAGGGACGGTGGTTGATCAAGCAGCGCGGCAGGGATTGATAACCGTAGCACAACGTGCCGATCGTGGGGTAAATCATTGGCGCACCACGAATTGTGCTACCGAATGAACGTACCCCGAGTTGCAGCGCCCGCCACCAAAACAAGAATGTGCACGCGACCCACCTAGCTAGCTCCAACCATGACCTGGCTACCTGCGCTGCATGAGTTGTCGTGTTACCATGGTCCATGGTAGCGCTGCCAACACCCGAGCACATCCATATGCTAGGTAGTGATGGATGCACTTCAGGAGGCATAGCAGACGTAAGGGGGCAGGCGGCACCTCTACCCCCTTAAAGAGCTTATTTTAAGTTTTTCTCCATCCTAGAAGGTGATACTATGACCCCCCGAATTTTACACCACCCCCTTCTAGTCGAACAATGATTGAGCAATCGACTGGCATGCTTGAGCAATGCAGCATGGTGCTGACACTGCTTGAGTAAGTGTATAGCAGCGCACGCCAGTGATCGAGCGCCGCTCGAGCAAGGCTTATACCGTGGTCAAGGAAGCCATGGCGAGCACAACAACCCACCGGAGTGATCGAGTAGTGCTCGAGCGAGGCTGCTACCGCGCTGCTACACTACCATGCTGCTATGCTATTGCGGTACCGTGGCTGAGCAAGGCTGCCACCGTGGTACCGTGGTCAAGGAAGCTGTTGCAATGCTACTATGCTAGAGCAAAGCTGCGGCAGTGCCACCTTGGTACCGTGGTCGAGCAAGGTTGCTCCATTTGTAGCGTGGTCAAGCAAAACCCACGGCAATGATCGAGTACTACTCAAGCAAGGATGCTACCGTGATCGAGCAAGCAGCGGCAGTGATCGATCAGTGCTGTAGCAAGGCTGCTACCGTGATCGAGCAAGCCACGACAGTGATCGAGCAGTGCTTGAGCAAGGCTGGTACCATGATTGAGCAGCGCTTGAGCAAGGATACTAGCATGATCGAGCAAGAAACAACAGTGATCGATCAGTGCTGGAGCAACGCTACCACCGTGATCGAGCAAGCCACAATAGTGATCGATCAGTGCTGGACAAGGATGCTACCATGATCGAGCAAGCCCCAGCAGTGATCGATCAGTGCTGGAGCAAGGCTGCTACCGAGAACGAGCAAGCTAGGGCAGTGATAAAGCAGTGCTTGACCAAAGTTGCTGCCATGATCGAGCAGTGCTTGAGCAACGATGCTACCATGATCGAGCAAGCCACAGCAGTGATCGATCAATGCTTGAGCAAGGCTGCCACCGTGATTGAGCAAGCCACAATAGTGATAGATCAATGCTGCAGCAAGGACGCTACCGTGATCGAGCAAGCCCCGGCAGTGATCGATCAATGCTGGAGCAAGGCTGCTACCAAGAACGAGCAAGCTAGGGCAGTGATAGAGCAGTGCTTGACCAAAGCTGCTGCCATGATCGAGCAAGCCCCAGCAGTGGCCGATCAGTGCTTGAGCAAGGCTTCCACCTTGATTGAGCAAGCCACAGCAATGATCAATCACTGCTGGAGCAAGGATGCTACCGTGATCGAGCAACGCCTGGCAGTGATCGATCGGTGCGGGAGCAAGGCTGGTATTGTGAACGAGCAAGCCAGGGCAGTGATCGAGCAGTGCTTGAGCAAGGCTGCTACCATGATCGGGCAGTGCTTGAGCAGGGCTGCTACCATGATCGAGCAAGCCACAACAATGATCAATTAGTGCTGGAGCAAGGATGCAACCGTGATCGAGCAAGCCATAGCAGAGATGATTAGTGCTGGAGCATGGCTACCACCGTGATCGAGCAAGCCACAATAGTGATCGATCATTGCTGGAGCAAGGATGCTACCGTGATCGAGCAAGCCCCAGAAGGGATCAATCAGTGCTGGAGCAAGGCAGCTAGCGTGATCGAGCAAGCGATGGCAGTGATCGAGCAGTGCTGGAGCAAGGCTGCTACCGTGATCGAGCAAGCCACAACAGTGATCGATCAGTGCTGGAGCAAGGCTGCCACCGTGGTCAAGCAAGCCACAGCAGTGATCGATCAGTGCTAGAGCAAGGCTGCTACCGTGAGGGAGCAAGCCACAGTAGTGATCGATCAGTGCTGCAGCAAGGCTGCTACCTTGATCGAGCAAGCCACATCAGTGATCGAGCACTGCTCAAGCAAGGTTGCTACTACGCTACTGCGCTACCACGCTGCTATGCTACCATGGCACTGTGGTCGAGCTAGGCTGCCACCATGGTAGCGTGGACGAGCAAGTTGTTGCAATGCGGCCATGCTGGAGCAAAGCTGCGGCCGTGCTACCTTGCTACCGTGGTCGAGCAAAAGTCGCGACAGTGATCGAGTGCTACTCTAGCAAGCTGCGACAGTGTGGTAGTGATTGCTCAATGCTGGAGCAAGGCTGCTACAGTGATTGAGCAAGCCAGGGCAGTGATCGAGTAGTGCTTGAGGAAGGATGCTGCCATCATAGAGCAGTGTTTGAGCAAGGCTGCGACCCTGATCGAGCAAGCCACAACAGTGATCGATCAAAGCTGGAGCATGGCTGCTACTGTGATCGAGCAAGCCACAGCAGTGATCGATCAGTGCTCGAGCAAGGCTGCTGCATGATCGAGCAAGCCAAAGCAATGATCGAGCACTGCGCGAGCAAGGCTGCTACCGTGATGCTGCGCTACCGCACTGCTTTGCTACTGTGGTACCTTGGTCGAGCAAGGTTGGCACAATGGTATCGTGGTTGAGGAAGCTGCGGCAATGCTACCGTGCTCGAGCAAAGCTGCGGCAATGCTACCGTGCTCGAGCAAAGCTGCGGCCATGCTAGCTTGGTACCGTGGTCGAGCAAGGCTACGGTCGTGGCACCATGGTCGAGTGAAAGCCACGGCAGTGATCAAGGACTGCTCGAGCAAGGATGCTACCATGATCTAGCATTCCACGGCAGTGATCGATCAATGCTAGAGCAAGGCTGCTATCGTGATCTAGCAAGCTAGGGTAGTCATCGAGCAGTGCTTGAGCAAGCCCGCTACCATGACCGAGTAGTGCTGGAGCAAGGCTGCTACCATGATCGAGCAAGCCATAGCAACGATCGATTAGTGTTGGAGCAAGGTTGCTACCGCGATTGAGCAAGCCATAGTAGTGATCGAGCAAGCGATAGTAGTGATCAAACAATGCTGGAGGAAGGCTACTACCGTGATCGTGCAATCCAAAACAGTGATCGATCAGTCATCAAGCACTGCTAGAGCAAGGCCGCTACCATGTTGCTGCGCCACTACGCTGCTATGCTACTGCGGTACCATGGTCGAACAAGGCTGCCATCGTGGTACTATGGTTGAGGAAGCTGCTGCAATGCTAGCGTGGTCGAGCAAAGCTGCGGCCATGCTTCCTTGGTACAGATGTCGAGCAAGGCTGCTACCCTAGTACCATGGTCGAGCAAAACCCACGGCAGTAATTGAGGACTGCTTGACCAAGGATGCTACCGTGATAGAGCAAGGCACGACAGTGATCGATCAGGGCTAGAGCAAGGCTGCCACCATGACAGAGCAAGCCTGTTACAATGAACGAGCAAGCCACAGTAGTGATCGATCAGTGCTGGAGCAAGGCTGCTACCGTGATCGAGCAAGCCACAACAGTGATCGATCAGTGTTGTCGAAGGGCTGCTATAGTGATCGATCAGTCATCGAGCACTACTTGAGAAAGGTTGCCACCATGCTGCTGTCCTACCGTGCTACTATGCTACTACGGTACCGTGGTCAAGCAAAGCCGCCACCGTGGTACCGTGGTTGAGCAAAACTGCTACCATGCTACCTTGGCACCGTGGTCGAACAAGCCTGCTGCTGTGGTACCATGGTCGAGCAAAAGCCACAGCAGTGATCGAGGACTGCTCTAGCAAGGATGGTACCGTGATCGAGCAAGCCACGGGAGTGATAGATCAGTGCAAAAGCAAGGCTGCTACGGTGATCGAGCAGGCCAGGCAATGATCGAGCAGTGCTTGAGCAAGGCTACTGCCTTGATCGAGAATTGCTTGACCAAGCCTGCTACCATGATCAATCAAGCCACACCAGTGATCGATCAGTGATCGAACAAGGCTGCTACCGTGGTCGAGGAAGCCATGATAGTGATCGATCAGTGCTAGAGCAAGGCTACTACCGTGATCGAGCAAGCCACAACAGTGATCGATCACTGCTAGCGCAAGGCTGCTTCCGTGATCGAACAAACTAGGGCAGTGATCGAGCAGTGCTGGAGCAAGGCTGCTGCCATGATCGAGTTGTGCTTGACCAAGGTTGCTACCATGATTGAGCAAGCCACAACAGTGATCGATCATTCCTAGTGCAAGGCTGCTACCGTGATCCAGCAAGCCATCGCAGTGATCAATCAATGATCGAGGAAGGCTGCCACCGTGATCGATCAAGCCACAGTAGTGATTGATCAGTGATCGAGCAAGGCTGCCACCGTGTTGTTTCGCTACTGCGCTGCTATGCTACTGCAGTACCGTGGTCAAGAAAAGCTGCCACCGTGGTACCGTGGTCAAGGAAGCTGTTGCAATGCTACCGTGCTCGAGCAAAGATGCGGCCGTGCTACCTTCTTATAGTGTGCTACCTTCTTACTGTGGTCGGGCAAAGCTGGTACCGTGGTACCGCAGTCGAGCAAAAGCCACGGCTGTGATCGAGGACTACTCGAGCAAGGATGCTACCATGGTCGAGGAAGCCATGGCAGTGATTGATAGGCGCTGCATCAAGGCTGCTACCGTGATCGAGCAAGTCGGGGCAGTGATCGAGCAGTGCTGGAGGAAGGTTGCTACCATGATCGAGTAGTGCTTGACCAAGGTTGCTACCATGATCGAGCAAGCCACAGCATTGATCGATCATTCCTAGAGCAAGGCTGCTACCGTGATCAACCAAGGCACAACAGTGATCGACCAGTGCTGGAGCAAGGTTGCTACAGTGATTGAGCAATCCACGGGCAGTGATCGATCAGTGATCGTGCACTGCTCGAGCATGGCTACTACTGTACTGCTGCGCTATCACGCTGGTACCGTGGTACTGTGCTCGAGCAAAACCCATGGCAGTGATCGAGGACTGCTCGAGCAAGGATGCTACCGTGATCGAGCAAGCCATGGCAGTGATCAATCAATGCTGGAGCAAGGGTGTTACCGTGATCGAGCAAGCGAGGGCAGCGATCCGGCAGTTCTTGAGCAAGGCTGTTGCCATGACCGAGTAGTGCTTGGGCACGGCTGTTACCATGATCTAGCAAGCCACGGCAGTGATCGATCAGTGCTGGAGCAAGGCTGCTACCATGATCGAGCAAGCCACAACAATGATCGATAAGTGATCCAGCGCGGCCCGAGCAAGGCTGCTACCATGCTACTCCGCTACCGCACTGCTATGCTACCGCAGTACTGTGGTCAAGCAAGGCTGCCACTGTGGTACCATGGTCAAGGAAGCTGCTGCAATGCTACAGTGCTCGAGCAAAGCAGCGGCCGTGCTACCTTGGCGCCATGGTCGAGCAAGGCTCCTACCGAGGTACTGTGGTTGAGCGAAAGCCACGGCAGTGATTGAGGGTTGCTCAAGCAAGGATGCCACCATGATCAAGCAAGCCACGATAGTGACTGATCGGTGCTGGAGCAAGGCTGCTGCCATGATCGAGCAGTGCTTGCGCAAGGCTGCTACCATGATCGAGCAAGCCACAACAGTGATCCGTCAATGCAGGAGCAAGGCTGCTACCATGAATCATGCCACAGCGGTGATTGATCAGTGGTGGACCAAGGCTGCCATCATGGTACCGTGCTGCTGCGCTACTGTGCTACTGCGCTACTACACTACCGCGACACTGTGGTCGAGCAAGGCTACCATTGCGATACTGTGATTGAGGAAGCAGCTGCAATGCTACCGTGCTCCAACAAAGCTTCGGCTGTGCCACCTTGGTAATGTGGATGAGCAAGGCTGCTAGCGAGGTCGAGCAAAAGCCATGGCAGTGATCGAGGACTACTCCAGCACGGGTGCTACCATGATCGAGCAAGCCACGGCCGTGGTGGATCAATACTGAAGGAAGGCTGCAGCCATGATCGAGCAGCGCAGGAGCAAGGCTGCTAGCATGATTGAGCAAGCCACAACAGTGATCGATCAGTGCTGGAGCAAGGCCGCCATCATGATCGCGCAAGCCACAACGGTGATCGATCACTACTGGAGCAAGGCCGCCATCACGATTGAGCAAGCCACAGCAGTGATCGATCAGTGTTGGAGCAAGTCTGCTATCGTGATCGAGCAAGCCACAGCAGTGATCGATCAGTGTTGCAGCAACTCAGCTACCGTGATCGAGCAAGCCACAGCAGTGATCGATCAGTGATCGAAAAAGGATGCTACCGTGCTGTTCCGCTACTACTCGCTATGCTACTGCGGTACCGCGGTCGAGAAAGGCTGCCAACATGGCACCGTGGTTGAGGAAGCTGCTGCAATGCTACCGTGCACGAGTAAAGATGCGACCGCGCTACCTTCTTTTGTGGTCGGGCAAGGCTGGTATCGTGGTACCGCGGTGGAGCAAAAGCCACGGCTGTGATCGAGGACTACTCGAGCAAGGACGCTACTGTGGTCGAGGAAGCCATGGCAGTGATCGATCGGCGCTGCAACAAGGCTGCTACAGTGATAGAGCAAGCCAGGGCAGTCATCGAGCAGTGCTTGAGGAAGGCTGCTGCCATGATCGAGTAGTGCTTGACCAAGGTTACTTCCATGATCGAGCAAGCCACAACAGTGATTGATCATTCCTAGAGCAAGGCTGCTACCGTGATCGAGCATGCCACAGCAGTGATTGATAAGTGCTGGAGCAAGGCTGCTACGGTGATTGAGCAATCCACGAGCAGTGATCGAGCACTGCTCGAGCATGGCTGCTACTGTACTGCTGCGCTATCACGTTGGTACCGTGGTACTGTGCTCGAGCAAAACCCATGGTAGTGATTGAGGACTGCTAGAGCAAGGAAGCTACCATGATCGAGGAAGCCACGGCAGTGATGAATCAGTGCCGGAGCAAGGGTGCTACCGTGATCGAGCAAGCGAGGGCAGCAATCGAGCAGTGCTTGAGCAAGACTGCTACCATGACTGAGTAGTGCTTGGGCAAGGTTGTTGCCATGATCTAACGAGCCACGACAGTGATCGATCAGTGTTGAAGCAAGGCTGCTACTATGATCGAGCAAGCCACAACAATGATCGATAAGTGATCCAGCACTGCCCGACAAGGCTGCTACAGTGCTGCTGCGCTACCGCACTGCTATGCTACCGCGGTACTGTGGTCGAGCAAGGGTGCCACTGTGGTACCGTGGTCGAGGAAGCTGCTGCAATGCTACAGTGCTCGAGCAAAGCAGCGGTCGTGCTACCTTGGCGCCATGGTTGAGCAAGGCTTCTACCGTGTTACTGTGGTTGAGCAAAAGCCACGGCAGTGATTGAGGGCTGCTCAAGCAAGGATGCTGTCGTGATCAAGCAAGCCACGACAGTGACTGATCGGTGCTGGAGCAAGGCTGCTGCCATGATCATGCAGTGCTTGTGCAAGGCTGCTACCATGATTGAGCAAGCCACAACAGTGATCCATCAGTGCAGGAGCAAGGCTGCTACCATGATCGAGCAAGCCGCAGCGGTGATCGATCAGTGGTGGACCAAGGCTGCCATCATGATCAACAAGCCATAACAGTGATCGATCACTGATCGAGCAAGGCTGCTACCGTGATCGAGCAAGCTACAGCAGTGATTGATCAGTGCTGGAGCAAGGCTACTACCGTGATCTACCAAGCCACAGCAGTGATCGATCAGTGATAAAGCACAGCTCGAGGAAGGCTAGTATCATGCTGCTGTGCTACTGCTCTACTATGCTACCGCGGTAGCATGGTCCAGCAAGGCTACCACTACGGTACTGTGGTTGAGGAAGCAGTTGCAACACTGTCGTGCTCCAACAAAGCTTCGGCTGCGCCACCTTGGTACCGTGGACGAGCAAGGCTGCTAGCGTGGTCGAGCAAAAGCCACGGCAGTGATCGAGGACTACTCCAGCAAGGATGCTACCATGATCGAGCAAGCCACTGCCGTGGTGGATCAGTGCTGGAGCAAGGCTGCAGCCATGATCGAGCAAAGCAGGAGCAAGGTTGCTAGCATGATCGAGCGAGCCACAGCAGTGATTGATCAGTGCTGGAGAAAGGTCGCCATCATGATCGAGCAAGCCACAGCGTGATCGATCACTGCTGGAGCAAGGCCGCCATCATGATCGAGCAAGCCACAGCAGTGATCAAGGAAGGCTGCTACAGTGATTGAGCAAGCCACAACCATGATCGAGCAGTGCTGGAGCAAGGCTGCTACCATGATCGAGCAAACCACAGCAGTGATCGATCATTCCTGGAGCACGACTGCTACCACGATCGAGCAAGCCAGGGTAGTGGTTGATCAGTGCTGGAGCAAGGCTGCAGCCATGATCGAGCAGTGCAGGAGCAAGGCTGCTAGCATGACGAACCAAGCCACAGCAGTGATCGATCAGTGCTGGAGCAAGGCCGCCATCATGATCGAGCAAGCCAGAGTGGTGATTGATCACTGCTAGAGCAAGGCCGCCATCTTGATCGAGCAAGCCGCATCAATGATCGATTAGTGATCGAGCAGGGCTACTACCGTGACCGAGCAAGCCACAGCAGTGATCGATCAGTGCTGTAGTAAGGCTGCTACCGTGATCGAGCATGCCATAGCAGTGGTCGATCAGTGATCAAGCACAGCTCTAGCAAGGCTGCTACTATGCTACTGCGCTATCTCGATGCTCTGCTACCGCGGTACCGTGGTCGATCAAGGCTGCTACCCGTGGTACCGTGGTCAAGGGAGCTGCTGCAATGCTACCGCGCTCGAGCAAAGCTGCGACAGTGCTACCTTGATACCATGGTCGAGCAAAAGCCATGGCAGTGATCAAGGATAGCTCGAGCAAGGATGCTACCATGATCGAACAAGCCACGACAGTGATCGATCAGTGCTAGGGCAAGGCTGCTACCCTGATCAAGCACTGGTCGAGCAAGGCTGCCACCATGTTGTTGCACTATCGTGATCGAGCAAGCCATAGTAGTGATCGATCAGTGCTGAAGCAAGCCTGCTACCATGATCGAGCAAGCCACGGCAGTGATCGAGCAATGCTTAAGCAAGGCCGCTACCCCAAACGAGCAAGCCACAGCTATGATCGATCAGTTAGGGAGCAAGGCTGCTACACTGATCGAGCAAGCCACAGCAGATCAGAGCTGGAGCAAGGCTGGATCGAGCAAGCCATAGCATCAATTAATGATCGAGTGCTGCTCAAGCATGTCTGCCACCATGCTGCGGCGTTGCCGCGCTTCTTTGCTACCGTGGTACCGGGGTCGAGCAAGGATGCCACTGTGGTACCGTGGTCGAGGAAGCTGCTGCGGTGCTGCCGTGATTGAGCAAAGCCGCGGCCATGTTTCGTTGATGTCGTGGTCGAGCAATAGCCACGGTAGTGATCGAGTACTGCTCGAGCAAGGATGCTACTGTGATCAGAAGGCCACGACGGTGATCGAGGACTGCTTGCACAAGGCTGCTACCGTGGTACCGTGGTCGACCAAAAGCCATGGCAGTGATCGAATACTGCCATGATCGAACAGCGCTGGAGCAAGGCTGCTACCGTGATTGAGCAACCCATGGCGGTGATCGATTAGTGCTAGAGCAATGCTGCTACCATGATCGAACAAGCCACGACAGTGATTGATCAGTGCTGGA
This sequence comes from Lagerstroemia speciosa, assembly GCA_037672795.1. NCBI lineage: Eukaryota > Viridiplantae > Streptophyta > Magnoliopsida > Myrtales > Lythraceae > Lagerstroemia > Lagerstroemia speciosa. Next base: position 700,515 of record CM075309.1, on the reverse strand, counting down.
GCAAGGCTGCTATAGTGATCGAGGAAGCCAGGACAGTGGTCGATGAATGCTGTAGCAAGGCTGCTAACGTGATTGTGCAAGCCAGGGCAGTGATCGAGCAGTGCTGGAGCAAGGCTGCTTCCACGATCGAATAGTGCTAGAGCAAGGCTGCCACCCTGATCGAGGAAGCCACCGCAGTGATCGATCAGTGCTGAAGCAAGGCTGCCACGGTGATAACTCAAGCCACATAAGTGATCGAGCACTGCTCGAGCAAGGCTGCAATCGTGCTGCTGCACTACCGCGCTGCTATGCTACCGCAGTACCGTGATCGAGCAAAACTGCCACCATGGTATAGTGCTCGAGGAAGCTGCTGCTATGCTACCATGCTCGAGCAAAGCTGCGCCAGTGCTATATTGATACTGTGGTCGAGTACGGCTCGAGCAAGGATGCTACTGTGATCGAACAAGGCATAGCGGTGATCGATCAGTGCTGGAGAAAGGCTGCTACCTTGATCGAGCAATCCACGACAGTGATCGGGCAGCGATCGAGCAGTGCTTCAGCAAGGCTGCTACCTTGATCGAGCAACCCACAGCAATGATCGATCAGTGCTGCGGCAAGGCTGATACCCTGATCGAGCACTGGTCGAGCAAGGCTGCCACCGTACTGCTGCACTACGGCGCTGCTATGCTACCGTGGTACCGTGGTCGAGCAAGGTTGCCACCGTGGTACCGTGGTCGAGCAAGCTATTGCAATCCTACCGTGCTCGAGCAAAGTTGCGGCTGTGCTACCTTGGTACCGTGGTCGAGCAAGGCTGCTACCGCGGTATTGTGGTTGAGCAAAAGCCACAGCAGTGATCGAGGACTACTTGACCAAGGCTACTACCATGATCGAACAAGTCAGGGCAGAGATCGAGTAGTGCCTGAGAAAGACTGCAACCATTATTGAGCAGCACTGGTGCAAGGATGCTCCCGTGATCGAGCAAGCCGCAACAGTGATCGATCAATGCTAGAGCAAGGCTGCCACCAGGATCGAGCAAGCCATGGCAGTGATCGAGCAATGCTAGTGCAAGGCTACGACCTTGATCGAGTAAGCCACGGCAGTGATTGATCAGTGTTGGAGCAAGGCTGCGACCCGGATCGAGCAAGGCACAACAGTGATCGATCAGTGCTGGAGCAAGGCTGCGACCGTGACCGAGCAAGCCACAGCAATGATTGATCAGTGCTGGAGCAAGGCTGTTACCGTGATCGAGCAAGCCACAACAGTGATCGATCAGTGCTCGAGTAAGGCTGCTACCGTGATCAAGCAAGCCACAATAGTGATTGATCAGTGCTCGAGTAAGGCTGCTACCGTGATCGAGCAAGCCACAACAATGATCGATCGGTGATCGAGCACTGCTCGAGCAAGGCTGCTGCCGTGCTGCTGCGTTACCAAGCTGCTATGCTGCCACGGTACCGTGTTCGAAGAAGCTGCTGTAATGCGACCGTGCTCGAGCAAAGCTGCGGCCGTGTTGCCTTGGTACCAAGGTCGAGCGAAAGCCATAGCAGTGATCGAGTACTGCTCGAGCAAGGATGCTACCGTCATCGAGCAAGCAAGGGCAGTGATCGAGTAGTGCCTGAGCAAGGCTGCTGCCATGGTCAAGCTGTGCTTGAGCATGGTTTCTACCATGATTGAGCAAGCCATAGTAGTGATCGATCAGTGCTGCAGGAAGGCTGCTACCGTGATGGAGCAAGCCACAACAATGATCAGCTAGTGATCGAGCAAGGGTGCCACCGTGATTGAACAAACCACAGTTGCAATCAATCAATGTTGTAGCAAGACCGCTACCATGATTGAGCAAGGCACAGCAGTGATCGATTAGTGATAGAGCACTACTTGAGCAAGGCTGCTACCGCACTGCTATGCTACCGCAGTACCGTGGTCGGGCAAGGAGCAACTGCGGAACCGTGGACGAGGAAGCTGTTGCAATGCTACCGTGCTCCAAAAAATCTAAAGCCGTGCTATCTTGGTACCGTGGTCAGGTAAGGCTACTATCAGGGTACCGTGGTCGAGCACAAGCCACGGCAGTAATTGAGGACCGCTCGAGGAAGGATGCTATGGTGATCGAGCAAGCCACAACAGCAATCGATCAGTGCTGGAGCAAGGCTGCTGCCGTGACCAAGCAAGCCAGGGCAGTGATCGAGTAGTGCCTGAGCAAGGCTGCTGCCACGATCAAGCGGTGCTGGAGCAAGCCTGCCACTATGATTGAGCAAGCAACAGCAATGATCGACCCGTGCTGGAGCAAGGCTACTACCGTGATCGAGCACTGCTCGAGCAGGGCTGCTACCGTACGCTGCGCTACCACGCTACCACGCTACCACGCTACCATGGTCGAGAAAGGCTGCGACCGTGGTACTGTGGTTGAGGAAGCTGCTCCAATGCTACTATGCTCGAGCAAAGCTGCGGCAGTGCTACCTTGGTACCGTGGTCGAGCAAAATCCATGGCAGTGATCGAATACTGCCATGATCGAGCAGCGCTGGAGCAAGGCTGCTACCGTGATCGAGCAACCCATGGCGGTGATCGATTAGTGCTAGAGCAATGCTGCCACATGATCGAGCAAGCCACAACAGTGATCGATTAGTCCTTGACCAAGGCTGCTACCGTGATCGAGCAAGCCACAGCAGTGATCGATCAGTGATCGAGCAATCGTGCTGCTGCTCTACCGCGCTGCTATGGTACCGCGGTACCGTGGTCGAGCCAAGGCTGCCCCCATGGTACCGTGGTCGAGCCAAGGCTGGCCCCATGGTACCGTCGTCGAGGAAGCAGCTACAGTGCTATCGTGCTCGAGCACAGCTACGGCTGTGCTACCTTTGCGCCGTTGTTTGTCAAAAGCCACGGCAGTGATTGAGTACGGCTCGAGCAAGGATGCTACTGTGATCGAGCAAGGCAGGACAGTGATTGATCAGTGCTGGGGCAAGGCTGCTACCGCAATGGAGGACGCGACAGTAGTGATCGACTAGTGCTGGAGTAAGGCTGCTACCTTGATAGAGCAAGCCAGGGCAGTTATTGAGCAGTGCTGGAGCAAGGATACCTCCATGATCGAGCATTGCTTCGGCAAGGCTGCTACCTTCATCGAGCAAGCCTCCGCAATGATCGATCAGTGCTAGAGCAAGGCTGCTACCGTGACCGAGCAAGCCACAACAATGATTGATCAGTGATCGAGCAAGGCTGCTACCGTGATCGAGCAAGCCACAGCAGTGATCTATCAGTGCTAGAGTAAGGCTGCTACCATGATTGAGCAAGCCACAGCAGTGATTGATCAATGCTGGGGTAAGGCAGCTACTGTGATCGAGCAAGTCACAGCAATGATCGATCGGTGATCGACCGCTACTCGAGCAAGGCTGATGTTGTACTGCTGCGCTACCGTGCTGCTATGCCACCACAGTACCGTGGTCCAGCAAGGCTGCAACCGTGGTACTCTGGTCGAGGAAGCTGCTGCAAGGCTATCATGCTTGAGCAAAGTTGTGGTCGTGCTACCTTGGTACGATGGTTGAGCACGGCCGCTGTCGTGGTACCATGGTCAAGCAAAGGCCACTGTAGTGATCGAGGACTGCTCAAGTAAGGATGCTACCATAATCGAGCAAGCCACAACAGTGATTGATCAGTGCTGGAGCAAGCCACGCTAGTGATCAAGCAGCGGTGCTTGATCAAGGCTGCTACCATGCTCTAGCAAGCCACAGCAGTGATCGGGCAAGGCAGTGACCGTGATCGAGCAAGCCATAGCAATGATCGATCAGTGCTGGAGCAAGTCTTCCACCATGATCGAGAAGGCCACAGTAGTGATCGATTAGTGATCAAGCACTACTCGAGCAAGGCTTCTACCGCGCTGCTATGCTACCGCGACGCCGTGGTTGAGCAACGCTGCCACCGTGGTACCGTGGTTGCGGAAGCTGCTACAATGCTACCTTGCTCAAACAAAGCTGTGACCGTCCTACCTTGGTACCGCGGTCGAGCAAGGATGCTACCTTAATCGAGCAAGCCACAGCAGTGATAGATCAATACTGGAGCAAGGCTGCTACCGTGGTACCATGCTCGTGCAAAAGCTACGGCAGTATTCAAGGACTGCTCAAGCAAGGATGCTACCGTGATCGAGCAAGCCCAGGCAGTGATCGATCAGTGTTGGAGTAAGGCTACTGCCGTGATCGAGCAAGCCACAGTAGGGATCGATCAGTGCTAGAGCAAGGCTGCTACCGTGATCGAGCAATCTAGAGCAGTGATTGATCAGTGATCGTCGAGTAAGGCTGCTACCGTGATCAAGCGAGCCACAGCTGTGATCTAGCAGTGCCTGAGCAAAGCTGCTACCTTGATCAAGCAGTGCTCGACCAAGGCAGCAGCCGTGCTGTCGTGCTCAAGCGGTGTTGCTGCCATGCTACCATGGTACTGTGAACGAGCAAGCCATGGCCTTGCTACCACAGAGCTGCAGCAAGGCACGGTAGTGATCGAGCAGTGCCGAAGCAAGGCTACTACAGTGATCGAGCAAGCCACAACAGTGATCGATTAGTGATCCAGCGAGGCTGTTACCATGATCGAGCAAGCCACAATAGTGGCCGAGCAGTGCCCGAGCAAGGCTGCTGCCATGATCGAGCAAGGCTAAAGCAATGCTTGAGCAAGGCTTCTGCGAAGCTGATGCAACCCACGGCAGTGGTTGAGTAGCGCTTGACCAAGGCTGCTACCATGATCAATCAAGCCACAACAGTGATCGATTAGTGATCGAGCAAGGCTGCTATCGTGATCGAGCAAGCCACAGCAACGGTCAATCAGTGCTAGGGAAAGGCTGCTACCCGGTCGAGCAAGCCACAGCAGTGATCGATCAGTCTTGGAGAGAGGCTGCTACCGTGAATGAGGAAGGCACAACAGTGATCAATCAATGACTGACCACCGCTCGAGCAACGATAATACCGTGCTGCTGTGCTACCGCGCTTCTATGCTACCGTGGTCGAGCAAAGGCTACCGCCATGGTACCGTGGTCGAGGAACCAGCTGCAATGCTATCGTGCTTGAGCACTACTATGGCCTTGCTACCTTTGTATCGTGGTCGAGCAAAAGCCACGGTAGTGATCGAGCATTGCTTAAGCAAGGATGCTACTGTGATCGAGCAAGCCACGATAGTGATTGATCAGTGCTAGGGCAAGGCTGCTACCATGATCGAGCAAGCCACGGTAGTGATCGAGCAGTGCTTGAGCAAGGCTGCTACCTTGATCGAGCAAGCCACGACAGTGATCGATCAGTGCTGGAGCAAAGGCTGCTACCCTGCTCGAGCAAGCCATAGCAGTGATCGATCAGTGCTAGACCAAGGCTGCTACCATGATCGAGCAGTGCTTCAGCAAGGCTGCTACCTTGATCGAGCAGGCCACAGCAGTGATCGATCAGTGCTAGGGCAAGGCTGCAACCTTGATCGAGCAAGCCACAGCAGTGATCGATCAGTGATCGAGCAAGACTGCTACTGTGATCGAGCAAGCCACAGTAGTGATCAATCAGTGCTGGATTAAGGCTGCTACCATGATTAAGCAATGCACAGCAGTGATCAATCGGTGATCAAGCAGTGCTTGAGCAAGGCTGCTGCCATGCTGCTGCGCTATCTCACTACTACGCTGCCCCAGTACCATGGTCAAGAAAGGCTACCACCGTGGTACCGTGGTCGAGGAAGGTGTTGCAATGCTACTGTGCTCGAGCAAAGCTGTGGCTGTGCTACCTTGGCACCATGGTTGAGCAAGGCAGCTACCATGGTACCATGGTCGAGCAAAAGCCACGACAGTGATCCAAGACTGCTCAGGCAAGGATGCTACAGTGATCAAACAAGCCGCGGCAGTGATCGATCAGTGTTGGAGCAAGGCACGCTAGTGATCAAGCAGCACTTGACCAAGGCTGCTACCATGATGGAGCAAGCCACAGTAGTGATCGATCAGTGCTGGAGCAAGGCTGCTACCGTGATCGAGCAAGCCGTAGCAGTGATTGATCAGTGCTGGAGCAAGGGTTCCACAGCGATCGAGCAAGCCACAGTAGTGATCGATCAGTGATCGAGCATTGCTCAAGCAAGACTGCTACCGCACTATTATGCTACTGCGGTACCCGGTTGACCAAGGCTACCACCGTGGTACTGTGGTCGAGGAAGCTGCTGCAATGCTACCATGCTCAAGCAAAGCTGCGGTCATCCCATCTTTGTACCGTGGTAGAGCAAAGCTGCCATCGCGGTACCGTGGTTGAGCAAAGGACATGGCGGTGATCGAGGACTGCTCAAGCAAGGATGCTACCATGATTGAGCAAGCCACAACAGTGATCGATCAGTACTGGAGCAAGGCTGCTACCGTGGTACCGCGGTGAGCAAAAGTTACGACAGTGTTCCAGGACTTCTCGAGCAAGGGTGGTACCGTGACCGAGCAAGCCAAGGTAGTGATGGATCAGTGCTGGGGCAAGGCTGCTACCATGATCGAGCAAGCCACAGTAGTGATCGATTAGTGATCATGCAAGGCTGCTACCGTGATCAAGCAAGCCACAGCAGCGATCAAGCAATGCCTGAGCAAAGCTGCTACCGTGATCCAGCAGTGCTCGACCAATGCAGCAGCCGTGCTACCGTGTCCAAGCTGTGCTACTGCCACGCTATCGTGGTACCATGGTCGAGCATGCCATTGCATTGCTGCCACAAAGCTGTAGCAAGGCACGGTAGCGATCGAGCGGTGCTGGTGCAAGGCTGCTATCGTGATCGAGCAAGCAACAGCAGTGATAGTGATCGAGCATTGCCCGTGATCGAGCAAGCCAGCAGCGGTGCTTGAGCAAGGCTACTGTCGAGCTGATGCAACCCACGACAGTGATCGAGCAAGTCACAGCAGTGATCGAGAAGTGATCGAGCAAGGCTGCTACCATGATCTAGCAAGCCACAGCACTGATCAAGCATTGCTCGACCAAGGCTACTACCCTACTACTATGCTACCGCGGTATCGTGGTCGAGCAAGGCTGCCGCCGTGGTACCGTCATCGAGGAAGCTGTTGCAATGCTACTGTGCTTGAGCGAAGTTGCAGCCATCCTACCTTGGTACCATGGTCGAGCAAGGCTGCTACTGTGGTACCGTGGTCATGCAAAAGCCACGGCAGTGATCGAGGACTACTTGAGCAAGGATGCTCTCGTGATCAGGCAAGCCACGGTAGTGATCGATTAGTGCTGAAGCAAGGCTAGTACCGTGATCGAGCAAGCCAAGGCAGTGATCGAGGACTGCTTGAGCATGGCTACTGCCATGATCGAGCATTGCTGGAGCACGGCTGCTACCATGATCGAGCAGTGCTTGAGCAAAGCTAGTACCATGATCGAGCAAGCCCAAGCAGTGATCTAGCAGTGCTAGAGCAAGGCTGCTGCCATGATCGAGCAGTGCTGGAGCAAGGCTGCCACCATGATCAAGCAAGCCACAGCAGTGATCGATTAGTGCTGGAGCAAGGCTGCTATCGTGATCGAGCAAGCCGCTGATCCATCAGTGATCGAGCAAGGGTGCTACCGTGATCGAGCAAGCCACAGCAGTGATCGAGCACTGCTTAAGCAAGGCGACTACAGTGCGGTCGCGCTGCTATGCTACCGCAGTTCCTTGGTCGAGCAAGGCTGCCACCTTGGTACCGTGGTCAAAGAAGCTGCTGCAATGCTACCGTGCTCGAGCAAAGCTGCGGCCATGCTACCTTGGTACCGTCTTCAAGGAAGGCTGCTACTGTGGTACCGTGGTTGAGCAAAAGCAATGACAGTGATCGAGGACTGCTCGAACGAGGGTACTGCTGTGATCGAGCAAGCCAGGGCAGTGATCGAGCAGTACTGGAGCAAGGTTGCTACCGTGATCGAGCAAGCCACAGCAGTGATTGAGTAGCGCCTGAGCAAAGCTGCTACCATGAACGAGCAGTGCTCGACCAAGGCGGCAGCCATGCTACCGTGCTATCGCGGTACCGTGGTCAAGTAAGATCGACTATACCGTGGTCGGGCAAGCCATGGCATTGCTGCCACAGAGGTGCAGCAAGGCACGACAGTGATCGAGCAGTGCTGGAGCAAGGCTGCTACCGTGATCGAGCAAGCCAAAGCAGTGATCGATTAGTGATCGAGCAAGTCACAGCAGTGATCGAGTAAGCCACATCAGTGATGGATCAGTGATCAAGCAAGCCACAGTAGTGATCGAGCAGTGCCCCAGCAATGCTGCTACCGTGATCGAGCAAGGCTAAAGCAGTGCTCGAGCAAGGCTGCTGTCGACCTGATGCAAGGCACGGTAGTGATCGAACAGCGCTTGACCAAGGCTGCTTTCGTGATCGACCAAGCCACAGCAGTGATCGAGCAGTGCCCGAGCAAAGCTGCTACCATGATCGAGCAGTGCTCCACCAAGGCTAGTGTTGTGTAACCGTGCTCGAGAGAGCTATCGTGTCGCCTTGGTGGAGCAAGGTTTGTACCATGTTATCGTGGCAGTGATCGGGTAGTGCTCCAGAAGGGCGATACTATGCTCCAGCAAGGTGCAACCATGCTCGAGCAAGCCAAGTCAGTGGTCGAGCAAGGCTCTGCTATAATGGTCGAGCAAGGCTGCTACCGTGCTGGGGTGGTCGGGCGAGCCATGGCAGTGCTAGGGCAGCAAGTGTGCTTCTAAGCTTGAGCAAAAGGCAGGGCACTGATCGAGCGTTGCTCGAGCGAAGGCACTGAAGAGCAACGTATGCTCTACAGCTCAAGGTAGGCACGACAGTCATCGACTACGTCACCACAGTGATAACCTGCCATAACAGCAGTGATCAAGCAAAGGCAGGACAGCGATCATTGCTGCTGCTAGGATACCATCCTCATGGTCGAGCAAGGCGCACTGTGGAGTTATACTTGCGCATTTTCAGGAGTGGTTTCGGCCTGTCGAATCAACACTGTGGCCGGCTCTACCGTCGAGCATAACCTCGGGGGCTTTTCGACGGATCTGGTGGAGCAGGGAGGGGAGGGATGAATCGAAGCGGCAAAGGGCTGAATCTCAGTGGATCATGGCAGCTAGGCCACTCCGTCACTTACAATACCCCGTCGCGTATTTAAGTCGTCTGCAAAGGATTCTACCTGTCGCTCAGTAGGAATTGTGCTTCAAGGCGGCCTGCATGGCTCGTTCGCCGTGCGGGCTTCACCAACGACACGTCCACTTGGGGGCAGGGGGCCCCTACTGCGGGACGGGAATCGGGCGGCGGGTGCGTGTGTCAGTACTAGCCCGGATTCTAACTAGCCAGGAATCGAGCGGCGGTCCCCTACTGGTGTTCAGTCATAATCCAGCACACGGTAGCTTTGCGCCACTAGCTTTTCAACCAAGCGCAATGACCAAATGTGCGAATCAACGATTCTTCTCGTGCTAGGTTGAATTACTATTGCGACACTGTCATCAGTAGGGTAAAACTAACCTGTGTCATGATGGTCTAAACCCAGCTCACGTTCCCTATTGGTGGTTGAACAATCCAACACTTGGTGAATTCTGCTTCACAATGATAGGAATAGCCGACATCGAAGGATCAAAAAGCAACGTCGCTATGAACGCTTCGCTGCCACAGGCCAGTTATCCCCGTGGTAACTTTTTCGGCACCTCTAGCTTCAAGTTCTGAAGATCTAAAGGATCGATAGGCCACGCTTTCATGGTTCGTACTCGTACTGGAAATCAGAATCAAATGAGCTTTTACCCTTTTGTTTCACATGAGATTTCTATTCTCGTTGAGCTCATCTTGGGGCACCTGCGTTATCTTTTAACAGATGTACTGCCCCAGCCAAACTCCTCACCTAACAATGTCTTCCACCCGGATCGGCCTGCCGAGGCGGACCTTAGGTCCAAAAGAAGGGGCGTTGCACCGCCTCTGATTCACATAATAACTAAAATAATGTTAAAAGTAGTGGTATTTCACTTTCGTCCGAGGGCTCCCACTTATTCTACACCTTCAAGTCATTTCACAAAGTCGGACTAGAGTCAAGCTCAACAGGTTCTTCTTTCCCCTCTAATTCTGCTAAGCCCGTTCCCTTGGCTGTGGTTTCGCTCGATAGTAGACAGGGACAGTGGGAATCTCATTAATCCATTCATGCGCGTCACTAATTGGATGACGAGGCATTTGGCTACCTTAAGAGAGTCATAGTTACTCCCACCATTTACCCGCTCTTGGTTGAATTTCTTCACTTTGACATTCAGAGCACTGGGCAGAAATCACATTGCTTGAGCATCCGCGGGACCATCGCAATGCTTTGTTTCAATTAAATAGTCGGATTCCCCTTGTCTGTATCAGTTCTGAGTCGACTGTTCGATGCCCGAGGAAGGCCCCCAAGGGAGCCGTTCCCAGTCCGTCCCCCGACCGGCATGTGGCAACCCGCTCTCGCCACGGGAGCAGCTCGAGCAGTCCACCGACAACCGACGAGTTTGGGACTGGGACCCCTGTGCCCAACCCTCAAAGCCAATCCTTTTCCCAAGGTTACAGATCCATTTTGCCGACTTCCCTTGCCTAAATTGTTCCATTGACCAGAGGTTGTTCACCTTGGAGACCTGATGCAGTTATGAGTACGACCAAGCATGGGTGGCACTCGGTCCTCCGAATTTTCTAGGGCCACTGGGGGCGCACCGGACACCACACGACATGGGTGCTATTCCAGCCACTGGACCCTACCTCCAGCTGAGCCATTTCCAAGGTGGGTAGGCTGTCAAACAGAAAAGATAATTCTTCCCAAGGCCCCCGCCGACATCTCCGGACTCCCTAACATTGCCGTTAGCCACCATGTCCTAGTTCAGGAGTTTTAACCCGATTCCCTTTCGAAGCTCGTGCGCGCGGCGCTATCAGATGGGCTTCCCCCGTCTCTTAGGATCGACTAACCCATGAACAAGTGCCATTCACATGGAACCTTTTCCCACTTCGGCCTTCAAAGTTCTCATTTGAATATTTGCTACTACGACAAAGATCTGCACCGACGGCCGCTCCGCCCTGGCTCACACCCTAAGTTTTGCAACAACCGCCACGCCTTCCTACTCATCGAGGCCTAGCACTTGCCTAGAAGGCCAGGTAGAGGTCGCGCACTTTAGCGCCATCCATTTTCGAGGCTAGTTGATTCAATAGGTGAGTTGTTACACACTCCTTAGCGGATTTCGACTTCCATGACCACCGTCTTGCTGTCTTCATCGACCAACACCCTTTGTGGGTTCTAGGTTAACATGTAGTTGGGCAAAGTAACCCGGCTTCTAGTTTATCCCGCATCGCCAATTCTGCTTACCGATAATGGCCCACTTGGAGCTCTTGATTTTATGGCGTGACTCAGCAAAGCAGCCACGCTGTCCTACCTATTTAAAGTTTGAGAAAAGGTCGAGGGCGTTGCGCCCCTGACGCCTCTAATCATTAGCTTGACCCGATAGAACTCGCCCTCGATGTCCAGCTATCCTGAGGGAAACTTCGGAGGGAAACAGCTACTAGACGGTTCGATTAGTCTTTCACCCCACCCCTATACCCAAGTCAGAGGAACGATTTGCACGTCAGTATCGTTGCGGCCCTCCACTAGAGTTTCCTCTGGCTTCGCCCCGCTCAAGCATAGTTCACCATCTTTCGGGTCCCGACAAGCATGCTCTCACTCGAACCCTTCCTAGAAGATCAAGGTCGGTCAGTGGTGCACCCACAGGGGATCCCACCAGTCAGCTTCCTTGCGCCTTACGGGTTTTCCACCCATTGACTCTCACACATGTCCGACTCCTTGGTCCGTGTTTCAAGACGGGCCGAATGGGGAGCCCACAGGCCAATGCTGGGAGCATGCAGGTGCCGAAGCACGCCGAAAGGCACACGCTGCCTACCATGATCGGGTCCAGGACATTTTTGGAAGCATTTCAAAGGCTTGGGCTTGGGTCGCTGCCCCAATCCGCATCGGTCCACGCCCCGAGTCGATCGGTGGACCGGCTCGTCACCATTCCACATCCGACTGGGGCGCATTGCCGACCCCCATCCGCTTCCCTCCCGACAATTTCAAGCACTCTTTGACTCTCTTTTCAAAGTCCTTTTAATCTTTCCCTCGCGATACTTGTTTGCTATCGGTCTCTCGCCTGTATTTAGCCTTGGACGGAATTTACTGCCCAATTGGGTTGCATTCCCAAACAACCCGACTCGTCGACAGCTCGTCGTTGTGCGACAGGGTCCGAGCACAACGGGGCTCTCACCCTCTATGCCGCCCCTTTCCAGGGAACTTGGGCTCGGTCCATCGCTCGTTGTTAATAGGGGAATCCTTGTTAGTTTCTTTTCCTCCGCTTATTGATATGCTTAAACTCAGCGGGTGGCCCCACCTGACCTGGGGTCGCATGTGTTTGACGGAAGGCCACCGAGTGCCGAGGGAGGGACGATCCGGACTGTTGCCCAAGGGGTGAATCTACCACCACCGTGCGTCGTGGAGTCCGTCACGCCATCGCTTGCTTTTAAGCCAGCCGCAACTGCACGCGACGGGAGGCTAGCGTTCGCACCATGCCACTGTTACCAACCCGGGGTGGGATAGGGCAAGGCTATGGGGGTTGTAGACACCCGATTTTGACCCGATCAAATCCCATTCCGTTCCTTTTAGTATCCCATATTTTAAATTTTATTTCGATATTTTAATTTTTCTATTTTTATCTTTATTTTTATTTTATTCTATTTCATACATAAAATTAAATCAAAACTGAAAATACAAAAAAAAAAGGTTTTAAGTGGATAGTGAATACAGTGTTTGTGGACGCCTGATTTTGACTCGGTCAAACCCCGTTTCGTTCCCACTAGTGTCACATATTTTAATCCTATTTCAAACTTAATTTTTTTCACTTTGTTTTATGTTATTTCATACGAAAAAATTACCAAAAAATTTGCACATTGAAATGAAAAAAAAAATGTTTTTTTGATTGATTGAACAGTGCAAAGCACTGTTCTTCTTCTTCCTCCCGCAGTTTCACAGAGAGTCACGACCAGCCTCAACGTCGGCCACGGACGGCCTTTTCGGCCACCTCTGGCCACACCGACGACCCCGTCGAGCTCCCGGCTCCACCCCGAATCCATCCCCGTCCATTCGCGATCCTATCTCTCTCCCTCTCCGGTCACTTCCGTTCATTCTCTCTCCACCTTTCGGCGCCGAAATCGTCTGTTCCGGCGCCGTACCCACTTCCTCTGACATCCGCCAGCGCTAGTCGTCGACGAGCCGCCCTTGCTGACCTTCCCGAGCTTCCCCGATCGTTTTCACACCGGCTCTCTCTCTCTATCTCTCCTCCTCACTGTCGAGATTCGTATCACCGGTTGCCGTGCACGGAACCGGCCTTCTGATCGGCCGTACGGCGCCGTCTTGCTCCGGCCGTCACTCTTGACTTCTCGGCCTCCCTCCCGTCGCTGTCGTCCTCCCTCCCGTCGCTGCCGTCCTCTGTTCAATCTCTGCACATTTTCTTTTCTTTATTATTATTATTATTATTATTTTATTCTATTTTCGTTTCTCTTTTCAGCCCCTGAAGTTTCTGGTGTGTTACATTTCAGCCCCCACAGCCTTTCCTCTATAAATATGCCATTCATTTGCAGATTTTGAGAGATCTTGAATACATCAAAAACACACATTGAACGCTCTCTTGAATATCCACTCTTAGACTCATGTGTTGAGCAAAAAAAAATTCAAGAATCTTCATCCCGTTCCAAATTCGGATCCGCCGCCGACCCGAGCCTGATTCCGACACCAACTTGGAGTTCTTCATCGATTCGAGCCAAGCCGAGCCCATGCAAATCATCAAGACCAAGCCTGAGTCCGTGTGAATCGACGAGTCTTCCTCAAATCCCGAAGGTGCTCGGGTTCGACATCAGCCGAGCCGAAGTCTTGTCCATTCCTCGACATCATCATCATTGTCGGTTGTAGGTATAACTTCTTGATCGGGATTTAGGCCTTATCCTTGTAAATAATTTCTTTTGTTTTCTTTTATTTTCTTTTCTCCTTTTCAAAAATGTTTTACGAAAAATAGAAAATACAAAAAAAATGAGAAAATAAAAAAATTAGGATTCATGTTTTCATGAAAATATGGAAAAGGATCCTTGAAAAAATGAAAACTTGTTGATTAGGTTTTTTAGAATGAATATATATTGCTCATCCTTTTTTTAGGAAATATAAGAAGTGATAAAATGAAAAAAATAGAAAAATCAAGAAAATCAAGAAAAAATATTTTTTATATAAGAAAATCGGGGAATGACTAAGAAATGGGTTGTGCAAAAATCGTAATGATGAAAAAGATCGTTCAAAGTCGGGTTTCAAAATTTTGTTCATAAACCCGACCACTTTTTCGAAGCATTTAGGTCAGCTCTGGGGTCAAAAATATGTTTCAAAGTGGGTCTAAATATTTCCTAAGGTTTAGGGGTCATTATTTGGAAGTCTCAAGTCTTTTCGGATCGAATCGGAGTCTTTTAAAAACCAGCCCAGCACCATTTCGAATTTTTCAGCTCTGTTTCTGATACTTTTAGTGTGTTTTAGAATGGTCTTAGATGTTGTGTAAATTTGGGGGTCTATTTTGAAAATTTTGGATCGTTTTGGGATCGATTCGAGGTCTTTTACCCTTTTTTTTATCTGCCCAGATTGATTCCGAATTTTGCAGATCTGTTCCTGATGTCATTTTGTGTGTTTAGGAGTGTTCTTAGGCATTGTTAAGGTGTAGGGTCGTGTCTTGAAAATTTAAGATCATTTCGGATCGATTCGGGATTTTTGTCAAACTTTGAAAAATTCACTCTAGCCCTACCCGAATTTTCCTGATCAGCCTCCCATATTTTTGTGTGTTTTGAAGTGGGTTAAAGTGTATTCCAAGACTTAGAGTTTGATCCTTAAAAATTTTGAAACATTTCGGGCCAAGTTCGGGTATTTTGAAATGAGACGAATCGATTTTTGGGAATATCTTTTGAGTCTTTCAAGGGTAGACTTGTTTAGGTCCTGAACGATTTAACTCAATTTTTATGTCATTCCCCAATATCTCTTGTTCGTATTTTAAGTAATAGAACACAGAAATAATTTTGTTGTTTCGATTCGAATAAATCTATCGTGATTGAATTGATCGATGTAAATATTGGTTGAAATACTCTTTTTTCATGTATATTGTTTCGATTGTATGTGAGAAGGGAAAATCAATGTATTGTGTGAATCAATGTAGTTGAGTGGGTGTGAGATAGAGAGATGATGATGGATGTATGTATGTAATCCCGAATATAGTGAAAATCTTTACTTTCCGCACTTAGAATAGGACGGTTAGTGGCATGCTAGGGTTGTGGTACGAATTATCGAATTTCTCTCTGGACCATCGATTCGAACTTCGATCAAGGAAATAATTGGACAAATTAAAATGTGCAAACAAACGACCTAGACTTAGGGACGGGTACCAAGTTTGGGCGTATTTTGGTTTTCGAGCTTCAAGATACGTAACAGGACCTCCGGACTCAAATCTCGGTTTCAAGACCAACAACAACCTAGGTGGTTAGTATCATGATCACTTAGTGACTTAGGCGCCTAAACGGCCTAAATAAACAGTTTAGTGGGGACTCCAATCCAACACCGATTCAAAGTCCCAAACTAGGCCTCATGCGTGCCTCATGATCCTTATTCTTTTTCTCAAGTCGGAAATCTCGACGTCCGACAGGGGTGACATGTTGCGTGACACCCAGGTAGACGTGCCCTCGGCTGGATGGCTTCGGGCGCAACTTGCGTTCAAAGACTCGATGGTTCACGGCATTCTACAATTCACACCAAGGATCGCATTTTGCTACGTTCTTCATCGATGCGAGTGCCCAGGTATCCATTGCTGGGAGTCGTTTTGATAAGTTGGAGACGGCGAGGCCGTGCGGACAAATCCCCGTGGGGGATGAGGCCGACGCCACGCTTCTCTTGTTGATGTTCCTTGGCACGTTCCATATCGGGGTACGCTGTGTGCTCGGGGCACACGAGCGGCGGGGCACTGCATGGAACCCCCGAGAGCAGGCGAGCGGGCGAGCGATCGTGCTGTCCCCGTCCGCGCTTTGTTAACGGGTTCACGAGTCGTTCTGCTTTGCAGGATTCGACAATGATCCTTCCGCAGGTTCACCTATGGAAACCTTGTTACGACTTCTCCTTCCTCTAAATGATAAGGTTCAGTGGACTTCTCATGACGTCGTTTGCGACGAAGCGCCCACATTGCCGCGATCCGAACACTTCACTGGACCATTCAATCGGTAGGAGCAACAGGCAGTGTGTACAAAGGGCAGGGACGTAGTCAACGCGTGCCGTCCCCGTCCGCGCTTTGTTAACGGGTTCGTGGGTCATTCTGCTTTGTAGGATTCGACAATGATCCTTCCGCAGGTTCACCCACAGAAACCTTGTTACGACTTATCCTTCCTCTAAATGATAAGGTTCAGTGGACTTCTCATGACGTCGTCTGCGACGGAGCGCCCACATTGCCGCGATCCGAACACTTCACTGGACCATTCAATCAATAGGAGCGACAGGTGGTGTGTACAAAGGGCAGGGACGTAGTCAACGCGTGCCGTCCCCGTCCGTGCTTTGTTAATGGGTTCGTGGGTCGTTCTGCTTTGCAGGATTCGACAATGATCCTTCCGCAGGTTCACCCACGGAAACCTTGTTACGACTTCTCCGTCCTCTAAATGATAAGGTTCAGTGGACTTCTCACGACATCGTCTACGACGAAGCGCCCACATTGCCGCGATCCGAACACTTCACTAGACCATTCAATCGGTAGGAGCGACGGGCGGCGTGTACAAAGGGTAGGGACGTAGTCAACGCGTGCCGTCCCCGTCCACGCTTTGTTAACGGGTTCACGAGTCGTTCTGCTTTGCAGGATTCGACAATGATCCTTCCACAGGTTCACCTATGGAAACCTTGTTACGACTTCTCCTTCCTCTAAATGATAAGGTTTAGTGGACTTCTCATGACGTCGTCTGCGACGGAGCGCCCACATTGCCGCAATTCGAACACTTCACTGGACCATTCAATCGGTAGGAGCGACGGGCGGTGTGAACAAAGGGCAGGGACGTAGTCAACACGAGCTGATGACTCTTGCTTACTGGGAATTCATCATTGAAGACCAACAATAGCAATGATCTATCCCCATCACGATGAAATTTCAAAGATTACCGGGCCTGTCGGCCAAGGCTATAGACTCGTTGAATACATTAGTGTAGTGCGCGTGCAGTCTAGAACATCTAAGGGCATTACGAACCTGTTATTGCCTCAAACTTCCCTGGCCTAACAGCCATAGTCCCTCTAAGAAGCTGGCCGTGGAGGTGTACCTCCACATAGCTAGTTAACCGGCTGAGGTCTCGTTCGTTAACGGAATTAACCAGACAAATCGCTCCACCAACTAAGAACAACCATGTAGCACCACCCATAGAATCAAGAAAGAGCTCTCAGTCTGTCAATCCTTACTATGTCTGGACCTGGTAAGTTTCCCCGTGTTGAGTCAAATTAAGCCGCAGGCTCCACTCCTAGTGGTGCCCTTCCATCAATTCCTTTAAGTTTCAGCCTTGCGACCATACTCCCCTCGGAACCCAACAACTTTGATTTCTCATAAGGTGCCAGCAGAGTCCTAAAAGCAACATCCGCTGATCCCTGGTCGGCATCGTTTATGGTTGAGACTAGGACGGAATCTGATAATCTTCGAGCTCCCAACTTTCGTTCTTGATTAATGAAAACATCCTTGGCAAATGCTTTCGCAGTTGTTCATCTTTCATAAATCCAAGAATTTCACCTCTAACTATGAAATACGAATGCCCCTGACTGTCCCTGTTAATCATTACTCCGATCCCGAAGGCCAACACAATAGGATCGGAATCCTATGATGTTAACCCATGCTAATGTATTCAGAGCGTAGGCTTGCTTTGAGCACTCTAATTTCTTCAAAATAACAACATCGGAGGAATGACCCGACCAATTAAGGCCAGAAGCGCATTGCCGGTAGAAGGGACAAGCCGACCGGTGCACACCTGAAGGCAGACCGATCGAGCCAACCCAAGGTCCAACTACGAGCTTTTTAACTGCAACAACTTAAATATACGCTATTGGAGTTGGAATTACCATGGTAGCTAGCACCAGACTTGCCCTCCAAGGGATCCTCGTTGAGGGATTTAGATTGTATTCATTCCAATTACCAGACTCAATGAGCCCGGTATTGTTATTTATTGTCACTACCTCCCCATGTCAGGATTGGGTAATTTGCTCGTCTGTTGCCTTCCTTGGATTTGGTAGCCGTTTCTCAAGCTCCCTCTCCGAAATCAAACCCTAATTCTCCGTCACCCGTCACCAACATGGTAGGTGTCACGGGGCCAAGGGCGCTACCCGAATACCACTCGAGTACCTTGGTACCACTTGGCGTCAGTAGCTCAGTTTGCTAACCAGCCACGAAATCTCCACACAGCCAAGGCTCACAAGCCTAAAATCGATCAAAGCACACAAAAGAGGTTGGGAAAAAAATTAACTTGTTTTATATCACAACAAGTATAAAAAAAACCCAACTGCAGACTCTGGTCGAGTATATGCCTCATGGCCCCTACTACTTGCACTCCTCACTCGACTCCTCATAACACAGACTCAGCACTCACACTCTCTTCTTAGGGTGTCCCTCGTGCCCTCAGTTGTCTGCTCTCTCTATTGTGAATCTAAATGCCTCCTGATGAATGACTCAAATGAGAGTCCAAGCCTATTTATACACGAAGCCCACCAAGCAAATATGCCAGGTAATCTAGACTTCTATTGACAAGTCTATACAAGGCAGTTGACCAATCTCTATCAAGACTTTCCATGTGTGCCGGGAATATTCTCCTCCTGAGATTCCTCTTGCTATGTTGGATCCCTGAATCCTCGCAAGCTTCCCGATCTGGCACACCTGGCTTCCATAGATAGGGCTAATTCTCCTCCTAAGAATCTGCTTGCCCTGTTGGATCCCCCGATCCTTGGTCAACTTAGATATCTGGCGTGCTTGACTTCCATAAGTGGCTTCTAGGCGTATCCATGATTGCCTCCCCCAATCATGGATTGATTGGATCCATGCCATGATTCCCGCTGCTCCCCATAAGGCAGGTTGTGATCCAGGGACTTGATTGATCCTTCCATCGTGGCCCGCATCTGCTCCAAGGAATGTTGCCAAGCGCTCCAAGGAACGCTGCCAAGCACTCCATAGCATTCGTAGCACGTATTTCGAGAGATAGCCTCTGGGCTCCATTGCTTCCCATGTGCCTGCAACCACAGTCATGATCGAGAACCCGGCTCATGATCAAGAACCATCACAGTGCCTTCCTTGAGTAGTCATGTGCATCGTGATCCAGCACCTCGACACTTAGTCTATAACGTGCCCACCCAGCACGTTGCCCGCTACCATGACTTCGAGGCATGCTCATGGTAGGTGGGTCTTGGGATACCACCTCAGGGGTCTAACAACAGACCACTATCCTACCATCGAAAGTTGATAGGGCAGAAATTTGAATGATGCGTTGCCGGCACGATGGCCGTGTGATCCGTCAAGTTATCATGAATCATCAAAGCATCGAGCAAAGCCCGCATCGACCTTTTATCTAATAAATGCATCCCTTCCAGAAGTCGGGGTTCGTTGCATGTATTAGCTCTAGAATTACTACGGTTATCCGAGTAGCAGATACCATCAAACAAACTATAACTGATTTAATGAGCCATTGCAGTTTCAGAGTCTGAATTAGCTCATACTTGCACATGCACGGCTTAATCTTTGAGACAAGCATATGACTACTGGCAGGATCGTCCAAGTAGCATCCATTGACAGCGCCGCACCCACTCATGTGCCCTGCCAGTGCTAGGCCAGGAGTAACGCGGACAAGGCATGAGCGTCATTCCAACGAAACATAATGATCCAGGCACACATAGGCCGAGGGCCACGTGCCTATGAAACGTTCTGCATCCAAGAGGCCAAGTTGGCACCCCTGAGCCATGGCAGCACCCATCACTGTGGCTGCGAGGGTGGTGCAAGGGGGCCACTGTATTGTCCAACAATCGCCTCGGAAGGCAATCGTTGGAGAGCACACACACGACGTTGAGTACCGCTTGACATGGTAGACAACACAGGAACTGACTGTAATGTCACGAGGAAAGACACCTCCAAAGTGCATTGAGGAGTCGACGAGCGGACAATCCAGTGGCCATACCACCACTGGGCCTGCCAGCAAGCACAACCATATCACCACTCACACGCCATCATGCATGCTAGTGCATAGTCACACGAACGTATCGGCCGCCCCGCCCACTCCGAGGAGTTCCTCGGTCAAGAAACTTGGCAGCCCGCTAGATCGCGAACGGGCGCTAGACTCGAGAACAAACCAACGCTAGAGCATACCACGAGCAGTGTGACACCGTGATTGAGAAACGAGTGACAGATGATCGAGTAAGGGACGGTGGTTGATCGAGCAGCGCGGCAGACATCAATAACAGTAGCGCAACATTCCGATCATGGGGTAGATCATTAGGGTACCATGAATTGTGCTACCTTGCTGCCGTGCTACCGCGTTGCTATGCTACTATGGTACTGTGCTTCAGCGAGGCTTCCACCGTGGTACCGTGGTCGAGGAAGCTGTTGCAATGCTACCGTGCTCGAGCAAAGCTATGGTCATGCTACCTTGGTGCCATGGCCGAGCAAGGCTACTACCATGGTACCATGGTTGAGCAAAAGCCACAGCAATGATTGAGAACTGCTCTAGCAAGGATGCTACCGTGATCGAGCAAGCCACGGCAGTGATCGATCAGTGTTGGAGCAAGGCTGCTACCGTGATCGAGCAAGCCAGGGCAGTGATCGAGCAGTGCTTGAGCAAGGCTGCTATCATGATCGAGCAAGCCACAGCCCTGATCGATCAATGCTGGAGCAAGGCTGCTACCGTGATCGAGCAAGCCAAGGAAGTGATCGATTAGTGATCGAGCACACCACAACAGTAATAGATCAATTTTGGACCAAGGCTGCTATGGTGATCGAGCAAGCCACAATAGTGATCGATCAGTGATCGAGCACAGCTCGAGCAAGGATGGTACAGGCTGCTGTGCTACCGCCCTACTATGCTACCACGGTACCGTGGTCGAGCAAGGCTGCCACCATCGTACAGTGGATGAGGAAGCCGCCGCAATTCTACCGTGGTCGAGCAAAGCCGCCGCCATGCTACCTTGGTATCGTGGTTGAGCAAGGCTGCTACCATGGTACCGTGGTCGAGCAAAAGCCACAGCAGTGATAGAGGACTGCTCGAGCAAGGATGCTACCGTGATCGAGCAAGCCACGGCAGTGATCGATCAGTGCTGGAGCAAGGCTGCTACTGTGATCAAGCAAGACAAGGCAGTGATCGACCAGTGCTGGAGCAAGGCTCCTGCCATGATCTAGCAGTGCTTGAGCAAGGCTGCTACCACGATTGAGTAAAGCACATCAGTGATCAATCAGTGCTGGAGCAAGGCAGTGATCGTGATCGAGCAAGGCTGCTACTGTGATCGAGCAAGCCACAGTAGTGATCGATCAGTGCTGGAGCAAGGCTGTTACCGTGATTGAGCAAGCCACAGCAGTGATCGATTAGTGCTGGAGCAAGGCTATTATCGTAATCGAGCAAGCCACAGCAATGATCAATCAGTGATCGAGCACTGCTCAAGTAAGGCTACTACCGTTCTACTGCGAGACCGCACTGCGATGTTTCCACGGTACCGTGGTCGAGCAAGGCTGCCACCGTGGTAACGTTGTCGAGGAAGCTGCTGCAATGCTACCGTGCTCGAGCAAAGCCGTGGCCATGCTTCCTTGGTAACGTGCTCGAGCAAGGCTACTACCATGGTACCGTGGTCGAGCAAAAGCCACGGTAGTGATCAACGACTACTCGAGCGAGGATGCTACCGTGATCGAGCAAGCCACAACAGTGATCAATCAGTGCTGGAGCAAGGCTGCTACCGTGATCGAGCAAGCCACGGTAGTGATCAAGCAGTGCTTGATCAAGGCTGCTGCCATGATTGAGCAATGCTTGAGCAAGCCACAGCAGTGATCGATCAGTGTTGGAGCAAAGCTATTACCGTTATCGAGCAAGCCACAGCAGTGATCGATCAGTGCTGGGGCAAGTCTCCTACGGTGATCGAGCAAGACACAGAAGCGATCGATCAGTGATCGAGCACTGCTCAAGTAAGGCTAATGCCGCGCTGCTGCGCTACCACGCTGCTATGCTACCGCGGTACCGTGGCACCATGGTCGAGCAAAAGCCACAGCAGTGATTGAGGACTGCTCGAGCAAGGATGCTGCCTTGATAGAGCAAGCCACGGCAGTGATCGATCAGTGCTCGAGCAAGGCTGCTACAGTGATCGAGCAAGCCAGGGTAGTGATAGAGCAGTGCTTGAGTAAGGCTGCTGCCATGATTGAGCAGTGTTGGAGCAGGGCTGCTACCATGATTGAGCAAGGCACAACAGTGATCGATCAGTGCTGAAGCAAGGTTCCTACCGTGAGAAAGCCAGGGCAGTGATAGAGCAAGGATGCTGCCATGATCGAGCAGTGCTTGAGCAAGGCTGCTACCATGATCGAGCAAGCTAGAGCAGTGATCGATCAGTGCTGGAGCAAGGCTGCTACCGTGATCGAGCAAGCCACGATAGTGATCGGTCAATGATAGAGCAAGGATACAACTGTGATCGAGCAAGCCACGGCAGTGATCGAGCATTGCTTGAGCATGGCTGCTACCAAGATCGAGCAAGCCATAGTAGTGATCGATCAGTGCCGGA
The DNA here is from genome assembly GCA_037672795.1 of Lagerstroemia speciosa. Lineage (NCBI taxonomy): Eukaryota > Viridiplantae > Streptophyta > Magnoliopsida > Myrtales > Lythraceae > Lagerstroemia > Lagerstroemia speciosa. The sequence continues at coordinate 677,811 of CM075309.1, read as the reverse complement.
GCAATGCTGCTACTATGATCGAGCAAGCCACAGTAGCAATCGATCAGTGCTAGAGCAAGGCTGCTACCATGATTGAGCAAGCACGGCAGTGTTCGATCAATGCTAGAGCAAGGATGCTACCGTGATCGAGCAAGCCCCGGCAGTGATCGATCAGTGCTGGGGCAAGGCAGCTACCGTGATCGAGCAAGCCGCGGCAGTGATCGAGCAGTGCTTGAGCAAGGCAGCTACCATGAACGAGCAATGCTTAAGCAAGGCTGCTACCATGAACCAGCAATGCTTAAGCAAGGCTGCTACCATGATCGAGCAAGCCGTAGCAATAATTGATCTGTGCTAGAGCAAGGTTGCCACCGTGATCGAGCAAGCCACCGTAGTGATCGATCAGCGCTGGAGCAAGGCTGCTACCGTGATCGAGCAAGCCACCGCAGTGATTGATCAGCGCTGGAGCAAGGCTGCTACCGTGATCGTGCAAGCCATAGGAGTGATCAATCAGTGATCGAGCACTGCTCGAGCAAGGCTGCTATCGTGCTTTTGTGCTACTGCGCTGCTATGCTACCGCGGTATCGTGGTCGAGCAAGGCGGCCACCATGGTACAGTGGTGAGGAAGCTGCTGCAACGCCACCGTGCTAGAGCAAAGCTGCGGCCGTGCTACCATGGTACTGTGGTCGAGCAAGGCTGCTACCGTGGTACTATGGCCAAGCAAAAGCCACGATAGTGATCGAGTGCAACTTGAGCAACGATGCTACCATGATCAAGCAAGCCACGGTAGTGATCGATCGGTGCTGGAGGAAGGCTGCTACGGTAATTGAGCAAGCCACGGCAGTGATCGAGCACTGCTTGAGCAAGGCTGCTACCATGATCGAGTAAGCCACAATAGTGATCGATCAGCACTAAAGCAAGGCTGCTACCGTGGTACCGTGGTCGAGCAAAAGCCACGGCAGTGATCGATGACTACTCGAGCGAGGATGCTACTGTGATCGAGCAAGCCACGATAGTTATTGATCAGCGTTGGAGCAAGGCTGCTAGCCTGATTAAGCAAGCTAGTGTAGTGATCGAGCAATACTTGAGCAAGGCTGCTGCCATGTAGGAAAATACGATCCGCCCATGTGAACCTATTCGACTACCCGAACCCGACTCAATTAGAGAATGCCTTCTCTCTAATAGTTGTGTTACTTCAACGAAGGGTTACATTTGTTGTGAAAGACCATGACTTCTCATTCTCATGTAACTACCTATAACAAAAGAAATGATGGATGACCAAACTAATGTATGTATGAGATTCACGTGAGAGGAGAAGTTCAAGAGAGAAAATAGAGAACGATCGGGTTACGTGTTGCTCCCATTTGAGATCGAGTTAGAGGGTTCTTGTGCTATGAATTGTGATTGGTTCTTGCTCGACCACGTAGTGAGGATCCACCGCCGGTCTATTTTGTTCGTGAAGGTTGCCGGTATGTGATTTGATCTAGTACAATGATCCTGAAGAATTAAAAGGTATGCCGATGACCCATCTCGGTATTACGATATGTATGAATATGGATTACTTCTATACGATATATGTATGTGTTTGAAATCCATCGTTATTGTGACAAATTCCAACATGCCAGGATCGAGCAATGCTGGAGCAAGGCTGCTACCAAGGTCGAGCAAGCCACAACAGTGATCGATCAGTGATGGAGCAAGGCTTCTACCGTGATCGGCCAAGCCACAGCAGTGATCGATCGGTAATCGAGCAAGGCTACTACCGTGATCGAGCAAGCCTGCTGCCATGTAGGAAAATACGATCCGCCCATGTGAACCTAATCGATTTAATCGGAACCCGACTCAATTACAGAATGCCTTCTCTCTAATAGTTGTTTTACTTCAACGAACGGTTACATTCGTTTGGAAAGACCATGACTTCTCATTTTCTTGTAAACTACCTATAAACAAAAGAAATGATGGATGACCAAAATAATGTATGTAGGAGATTCACGTGAGAGGAGAAGTTCAAGAGAGAAAATAGAGAAAGATCAGGTTATGTGTTGCTCCCATTTGAGATTGAGTTAGAAGGTTCTTGTGCTATGAAATCTGATTGGTTCTCGCTCGACCACGTAGTGAGGATCCACCGCTGGTCTATTTTGTTCGTGAAGGTTACCGGTACGTGACTTGATCCCGTACAACGATCCTGAAGAATTAAAAGGTATGCCGACGACCCATCTCGGTATTACGATATGTATGAATATGGATTACTTCTATACGATATATGTATATGTTTGAAATCCATCGTTATTGTGACAAATTCCAACATGCTAGGACCGAGCAGTGCTGCAGCAAGGCTGCTACCAAGATCGAGCAAGCCACAAGCCACAGCAGTGATCGGTCAGTGATGGAGCAAGGCTTCTACCGTGATCGGGCAAGCCACAGCAGTGATCGATCAGTAATCGAGCAAGGCTACGACCGTGATCGAGCAAGGCTACTACCGTGATCGAGCAAGGCTAGAGCAAGGCTGCTGCCATGTAGGAAAATACGATCCGCCCATGTGAACCTAATCGATTTAATCGGAACCCAACTCAATTACAGAATGCCTTCTCTCTAATAGTTGTATTACTTCAACGAAGGGTTACATTCGTTTGGAAAGACCATGACTTCTCATTCTCTTGTAACTACCTATAAACAAAAAAAATGATGGATGACCAAAATAATGTATGTATGAGATTCACGTGAGAGGAGAAGTTCAAGAGAGAAAATAGAGAAAGATCGGGTTATGTGCTGCTCCCATTTGAGATTGAGTTAGAAGGTTCTTGTGCTATGAATTGTGATTGGTTCTCGCTCGACCACGTAGTGAGGATCCATCACCGGTCTATTTTGTTCGTGAAGGTTACGGGTACGTGATTTGATCCCGTACAACGATCCTGAAGAATTAAATGGTATGCCGACGACCCATTTCGGTATTACGATATGTATGAATATGGATTACTTCTATACGATATATGTATATGTTTGAAATCCATCTTTATTGTGACAAATTCCAACATGCCAGGATCGAGCAGTGCTGGAGTAAGGCTGCTACCAAGATCGAGCAAGCCACAAGCCACAGCAGTGATCGATCAGTAATCGAGCAAGGCTATTACCGTGATCGAGCAAGGCTTGAGTAAGGCTACTACCATGTAGGAAAATACAATCCTCCCATGTGAACCTAATCGACTTAACCCGAACCCGACTCAATTAGAGAATGCCTTCTCTCTAAGAGTTGTGTTACTTCAACGAAGGGTTACATTCGTTGTGAAAGACCATGACTTCTCATTCTCATGTAACTACCTATAAACAAAAGAAATGATGGATGACCAAAATAATGTATGTATGAGATTCACGTGAGAGGAGAAGTTCAAGAGAGAAAATAGAGAAAGATTGGGTTATGTGTGGCTCCCATTTGAGATCGAGTTAGAAGGTTCTTGTGCTGTGAATTGTGTTTGGTCCTCGCTTGACCACGTAGTGAGGATCCACCGCCGGTCTATTTTGTTCGTGAAGGTTACCGTTACATGATTTGATCCCGTACAACGATCCTGAAGAGTTAGAAGGTATGCCAACAACCCATTTCGGTATTACGATATGTATGAATATGGATTCCTTCTATACGATATATGTATGTGCTTGAAATCCATCGTTATTGTGACAAATTCCAACATTGGTATCAGAGCCTCTTAAAGATCGTTTCCGTATCAATATATATCACGAATCAAAGTAGATGAATAGTAGGCCGGTTCTGTATTTGCTGTTCCTGTTTTGATGTCGATGTTTTCTGCTGTGAATTTTTATGTCGTTAGATTCCTTGTTTCAATACGATTTCAACGATATATTATATGCCTCATTTCGATATCGTATGACAAAGTTATGATTGTTTAAAGTTTTGGAATGGATTAAAATATGTCTGAGTGTTAATAACACCTAGAACATGTCCAGAATTTAGGCCACTCTCAGGAGAGAGAGTGTGACTCACCTCAAGATCCGAATGAGAAACCGAAAGTTGCAACGGACTCCACTCGTCGAGTGGGAGTGGACGGCATTACGCACTCGCTAGTAAGAGGTCGATAAGTTGGTGTGTGAAGTGCACATTCCGGCCACAGACAGTAGAAATACAAAGAAAATGGGTTGTACTAGCAGCCTCACGCATGCAATGGCGGATTTGTGGCCGTATTAACTGCTCCGATGCCCGATCATCGAGTCATTTTCACTGCTGCGATTCTGAAATGATTTTATATTTTTGATAATTTTTTCAAAATTTTTCAACAATCAGAAGAGGTCAGAATAATTTCCAAAAATGAAGAAATGGTAAATACACATTTTTTTAAGGTCTCGCCCAATATCTAAAACACATTACATTTTTCTGAGATGAAATTTTTTATGAAGATTCCTGAAAACTAGAGGAGCATCATGGAATTTTTTGAAAAATTTTAGATGTTTATAACAATTACTATTATTTAAAATTGAATTCATGTTATAAATTCAGATTAAATTTATTGTAATCCAAAAAATTATGAACATTTTTTCTGGAGAACTGCACCTAGAAAGATTCATTCTGGAGTGTTTTTGGATTTTTATAACTGAGTTACATATTTTTCCATATTGTCAATCGCTTTTTAGTTGCTTGATTAATTAGGAAAAATATCATAACATTCTGGAAAATTACGAAAATTTTTCATGAGTACCAGCAAAATGTCAGAAATGTTTAAGAGTGATTTTTGATTTTTTGCATTGTGTTTAATAATTTTCTTGATTTTAATCATATATAGTTAATTGATTAATTAAGAAAATTACTATAATATTCCGAAAACCTAGAATAAATTGAAATAAGTATGATGTGCATTTAAAGATTTGTTGCATATTATATTTTGTGGGAGATTTTGTGGAGTGAATTAATTTCGCTCCAAAATAAATTTATGCATGATAATTAAATTTATTGATAAATGTGATCAGGGGAATGTGAGTGATGATTAGGAGCACTGCGAATTTTTGATCTTGCACCTTTGATTATTTCTATTAGTTGTTTAGATTGTTGCTACATAAATTTTGTGATTGTTTGTGCTAATTATGAAAATATCTATGCGCATGTAAAATAGATTGAGCAATGGCATCAAAGTCTATTATCGCTGATTTGATGAAGGGTGAGAAACTGGATGGCGACAATTATGACATTTGGCGTCGAAAAATTCAGTATCTCCTGGATGAGCAGGAAGTCTTGGGAACTTTGGACCAGGCATGAATGTGTCTGAAAAAGGTGATACACCTCAGCACCAATGAGACTTTAATGCCTACCAGAGTTGTCTCAAGAAGGACCGTTGTGCGCGCTTTACTATGTTAAGTAGCATGCATAACAATCTAATTGGTGAGTTTGAGATGTATCCAACTACTCATGAGATGTGGGAGGCCCTCAAATCCAAGTTCGGTGTGATGTCCCTCACCAAACTCTGGGAATTGAACATGAGGTTCGATCCTTGTGTCAAAAGGTTGGATCAAACCATGAAGCAGAATCTCCGATGCATGGCTGCTATGATCCGAGACCTTAAGTCTGGTGGGGTGACCCTTTTTGCTGAGCAGCAGGTCTAGGCAGTGATTAGATCACTACCTAGTTCCTGGGAGCACATAAAGCAAATATGACCCACAACGAGAACGTCAAAATGTTTGACGACATTTGTCGCCATTTAGAGCTGGAGGATGAGCACCTGAAGGCTGCTAAGCCCAACTCGGAGGCTAACGTTGTGGCCTCTAGTTCGCGAAAGGCTTCTGGACCAAAACACAAGCGAGCTGGAGGTGCTCCTAAGAACTAGGGCGAACCTACGCCCAAGAAAGGCAAGTCCACCAAGCGCAAGAGAGGAAAGCGTGGTGGAAAGAAAGACCTGAGCAAAGCAAGTGCTATAACTATTAGAAAATGGGACACTTTGCTCGCGACTGCATTGAAGCAAAGAAGGTACTTATAAATCCTTATTCTCACCCGAAATGTTTATGGTCATTGATGGTTCAGCTGCTAATCCTACTCCTTTGTGGATTGTGGATGCAGGCACAACAGACCACCTAGCAAGGAGTCGAGATGGGTTCGTGGAGTATTGCCGAGTCCCAGTCGAAAGAAAGGTGCATATGGAAATAGTTTGAGTGTGCAAGTGCTTGGAATCGGCACTTACAAGCTCAATCTGCGAGGTGGCTGCACACTATGTCTCCATGATGTCCTTCATACTCCTGAGATCCGGCAAAACCTCTTATCAGTTATGGTCATGTTAGGTCTTGGATTTAAATTTGTTTTTGAGGACTCATGCTATGAGCATTTTTCTTGGCGATATTTTCTATGGCAGTGGCTTTATTTCAGATGGTCTGACGGTTTTAGACATTGATTACTATGAGAATAAAAATGTCGATTCCTTTTCTTTAATTGCTTCGAGTAATAATGATGTTTGCACTAATACGATTAGGTGGCACGCTAGATTAGGCCATGTAGGCTTAAATCGAATTACCATACTTGCTAGAGAAGGTCTTTTAGGCCCTCTCGAAAAGGTTAGCATGCCAACTTGTGAATATTGTCTTGAAGGAAAGGCAACCAGAAAACCGTTTGGTAAAGCTAAAAGGGCATTTGTTTCATTGCAATTAGTTCACTCAGATATTTGCGGACCAATGAATGTGAGAGCACGTTCTGGTGCGTATTATTTCATCACATTTATAGACGACTATACGCGATTTGGTCACATCTACTTGATCTCCCATAAGTCTGAAGCATTGAATTGCTTTGGAATATATATGAATTTGGTTGAGAATCAATTAGATAAGAGAATTATAGCTCTTAGAACTGACTAAGGATGTGAGTACCTATCGGAGTAATTTAAGAGGCTCTGTGATGAAAAGGGAATTGATTGACAATTAGCAATACTAGGAACTCCACAACAAAATGGAGTGGCAGAAAGGAGGAATAGAATCCTCCTGGATATGGTTAGGTCTATGATGGCACAAGCTAACTTGCCTGTCTCTTATTGGGGAGATGTGCTATCGACTGCCGCGTATGTTTTTAATCGTGTGCCTTCCAAATCAATTTCTAAAACCCCGTACGAGTTATGGACCGGCGAAAAACCTATTTTGGAACATTTGCGGCCATGGGGTTCGGCAGCATATGTGCACAACGCTTCTCATAAGTATGGGAAGTTAGGCCCTAGAGGTCAGAAGTGTATCTTTATTAGATATTCCGAACATTCTAAGGGATACGTGTTCGTCGATGAGAATGCTGACGGAACTATCTTTGAAATTGAGTCACGAGATGTGGATTTTTTGGAGGACAAATTCCCTAGTAGGGGTGAGGTTTCAAAAGAGATTGAATTATATGATCAAGCGGAATCCATGCAAGGCGCTCCAGATAAGCCGGTAGAGGATGAGGAATCAATTCCTCCACCTCCTGTGAATAGTGGGAGCGACTTAACAACTGGTGAACCTAGTTCATCAGAGAGAATTCCCGCCCAAGCCTCAATAGTGAAGCAAACGTGGAAATATTCCCCGTCGCCGATTCGAGGTTGAAGGAGATGCTTTCATGATTGCTACTTAAGATGATGCAGAGCCTAAATCTGTGAAAGAGGCTCTCTCATCTTTTGCAAGTAAAGAGTGGACGGATGAAATGAATGAAGAGATGGAGTCCATGATGACCAACCATGTCTGGGACTTGGTTGATCTTCCACTTGGACGTAAGACGATTGGGAACAAGTGGATCCTAAAAGTCAAACGGAAGGCGGATGGTTCTATCGATAGGTACAAGGCTCGCCTAGTAGCAAAGGGCTATACCCAAAAAGAAGGTGTGGATTATGAAGAAACGTTTCCCCAGTGGTTAGGTTTGCTTCGATTCACATCATTCTAGCACTTGTCGCACATTTGGATCTTGAACTACATCATATGGATGTTAAAACTGCATTTCTCAATACAGAACTAGATGAGGAGACTATATGGATCAACCTGAAGGTTTTGTGACAAAAGGTCAGGAGCACAAAGTCAGCAAGCTCAAAAGGTCCTTGTATGGCCTGAAACAATCATCCAAACAGTGGTTGATGTGATCCAAGATACGACCTTGAAGCCTGCAATCGAAGTCTCTCATGATCGAATGATGAGAAGCTCGTGCACGACGAAGAAGCGAATATGGATATGCATACAAGTGATGAGCAAGCTCAATGACTCAACATTATCCATAATATTTCAAAAATGGATAAATGATGAAGGCCACATATTTCAGATAAGCATCAAGAGTGCAAGTGATTCAAGAAATATATTTCAGTTGAATGTCAAGAGGGCAAGTATCTTCAAGAAATATATCTTAACAAGATGAAAAGGAAAGAATATTTTCAAGAAAGGCAGTTGAGAGAACTAAAGAGGTAAGAGAGGCACAAGTTAATTCTGATATATTGAAGTTATCTACAAAAATATATCACTTTCCTCTTTTAGCAAGTAGAATATATTTCCTTCCCCTTTATTAAGTTCTGAAGATATTGTTAATATATTGTAATTTCTCTGGGATAGCACTTAGATTTGCTTTCTAATTAGTTTCCTATCCTATGAGAACCATTTAGGAAGGTTATTTTTGATGTAATATTGCACTTTGGCCTATTTAAAGGCTGGTGCTTGCCCTTGGATGGATTTGGATCAGTTTTATTCATTAATGAAGTGTGAGATTTTATTCTCTTTGGTTCTTTGAAGAACTATTCGAACTTATCGGAGTATTCCGTGGCGTTCATCCCTGACTTATCAATCAACCCTTCCATAGTTGATTGTGGCGTCTTCACTATACCAAGGTTCTTACCTCTCTATAGGTAATGGGTCAAGGTTCCACCTTTCGAGCTTGATAAGGACACGTTTCCTGGGAGACCTTAGTTGGATACGGGTTTCGTCACGAGTTGGTGAGGTTCATACCATACTTGATATTGGGTTTCATCACGGTGTTGGCGAGGTTTGCATCAGTGGTATATTCAATGTCATCGAGCCATTACATCCTACGGGTTTACGATGAATGAGAAGGATCACCGTGTGTATATGAAATGCTCCAACGGAAGTTTCTTGATCCTCTCATTGCATGTTGATGACATTCTAATGGCTGGAAATGACATGCAAATGCTTGTTGAAGTTAAGGAGTGGCTATTTGCCAATTTTGACATGAAAGATATGGGTGAGGCAGATTACATGCTCGGGAATAAGATCCTACGAGATCCCTCAAAGAAACTTTTGGGATGGTCCCAAGAGAATTACATTCAAAAAATTCTTGAACGATTTCAAATGCACAATTGTAAGCCATGTGACACTCCTGTTGCTAAGGGTGAAAAGTTGAGTCTTAACATGTGCTCGAGACCATAGAGGAGAAGCAACGCATGACAGGTGTCCCTTATGCTAGCGCAGTGGGAAGCCTGATGTATGCTATGATGTGTACTCGACCTGACATATATTATGTTGTTAGCTTGGTCAGTCGATTCCAGTCTAACCCAGGCCCTGCTCACTGGAAAGTAATAAAGAGGATACTTCGCTATTTAAAAGGCACAATAGACTACATGCTGTGCTATCGGGGCACTAAGTTGCATCCAATCGGATACAGTGATGCTGATTAGGCTGGAGACGTGGATGAACGGAAGTCAACTACCGGATATGTTTTCTTACTGAATGGAGGTGCCGTGACTTGGACTAGCAAGAAACAAACCTGCATTGCCTTGTCCACGATGGAAGCAGAGTTTGTTGCGTGTTATGCTGCTGTGCAAGAAGCCATTTGGCTAAGACGCTTTCTGCATGACCTCAATGTCAAGAGAGATGATTCGAACCCAATAACGATACATTGTGATAGCATGGCTGCACTAGCCTATGCTAAGGATCCGAAATATCAAGGCAAGACAAAGCACATAGAGATCAGATATAACTTCATTAGAGATATGATTGCGCAGAAAGAAGTGATCCTAATGCACATTCCTACGAGTCAAATGATTGCAGATCCCCTAACTAAGCCTATAACTACAGAGAGTTTTAGGGCTCATGTAAGGGCAGTAGGACTTTGTAGATGGTGATTGTGTTTCATGTTATGATATGGATCATTTCGTTTCTACATGACATTTGTTGTTATCAAATATTTTCAGCTAATGCAAGATTTATCTACGATTTAATTATGCATTTTGTGAGATAATTAGCACGAAACAAAGATAGTATGTCAACAGGCTTAAAATTGGCTCTCTCACACGAGCAGTTGCCCTTGGCACCTATTAGGGCGCGCAACGATGAGATGAATATGGTACACTCTCAGCACCTATGTGGTGTGGGAGGATGAAATTTGAGATACCGTTGTGTCACCTCAGATCGAGTTGAGATGAGGTCTTAAATTCTTGACCGGAATGAATACCCCACTCTATTCATTATGCCTGATATTAATAGTCAGATTTGAGACCTTAGTTATGGCCTCTTGAAGGGCGAGCTGACAAAGGACTCAAGTTAGGCGCTCAAGAAGTGATTGAACTAAGATTTGTATGGTGCTTAATAAAGAGCTTGACATACACTCTGAAAAAGAGTAGCTCCACCATAGCATGTATTTCATACTACATGCACTAAAACGGCCTATTTAGGAAATGGATAAATGAATCCCTACTTCATCATTGTGTGAGTCCTAAATAATTTTATAAGTGCCGTTAGTCACTTTTGACTACATCACAAAGTAAGGGACCGATGATCCCTACTTTGGCGTGTTAAATATGGTCATGAATGATTCGGCCGGCTGGGGCACTGCTGGGAAAACAATCAATTTCGAATGGAGTGATGTGAGCGCGAAGGGAAGACTATTCAATCTCATCGATAGTTTTGTGTTCAAGGACGTCCCTATTATGTCACTAATTGAGTAGTTTGGACATAATTGTGAATACAGAAATGAGTGGTTGAGTATGCTCTTTTTGAGGGATTAGAGATAATTGGCTTGATGTGACACGAAATTAGTCTAGGGCACTCGAGACACTTATTTTTCATAGGGTGGATGCCTCTATGCTGGCTCTAATGAGTTTCTACTCCCTGTTTTTTTGTGTGCTCGGCGGGCGCACGGCACATATACCTGTATGAACCATTCTCTAATGGTTGTGAGCAATACAATGTCGATACAGTTCCCCAAGTGTGAGTGGGAGATGTAGGAAAATACGATCCGCCCATGCGAACCTAATCGACTTAACCCGAACCTGACTCAATTAGAGAATGCCTTCTCTCTAATAGTTGTGCTGCTTCAACGAAGGGTTACATTCGTTGTGAAAGACCATGACTTCTCATTCTCATGTAACTACCTATAAACAAAAGAAATGATGGATGACCAAAATAATGTATGTATGAGATTCATGTGTAAGGAGAAGTTCAAGAGAGAAAATAGAGAAGTATCAGGTTACGTGTTGCTCCCATTTGAGATCGAGTTAGAGGGTTCTTGTGCTGTGAATTGTAATTGGTTCTCGCTCAACCACGTAGTGAGGATCCACCGTCGGTCTATTTTGTTCGTGAAGGTTACCGGTATGTGATTTAATCCTGTAGAATGATCCTAAAGAATTAAAAGGTATGTCGATGAC
>CM075309.1:633616-665756 GCA_037672795.1 Lagerstroemia speciosa | reverse complement strand
AAGCTGCGGCCATGCTACCTTTGTGCTGTGGTCAAGATAGACTTCTACCGTGGTACTGTGGTCGAGCAAAAGCCACAACAGTGATTGAGGACTGCTCGAGCAAGGATGCTACCTTGATCGAGCAAGCTACGGCAGTGATCGATCAGTGCTAGAGCAAGGCTGCTACCGTGATCGAGCAAGCCAGGGCAAGGATCAAGCAGTGTCAGAGCTAGGCAGCTACCATCAACAAGCAAGCCACAACAGTGATCGATCAATGCTGGAGCAAGGCTGCTACTATGATCGAGCAAGCCACAGCAGTGATCGAGCAGTGCTGGAGCAAGGCTACTATCATGATCGAGCAAGCCACAGCAGTGATCGATCAGTGCTTGAGCAAGGCCGCTACCGTGATTGAACAAGCCACGGTAGTGATCGATCATTGATCGACCACAGCTCGAGCAAGGCTATTACCGCGCTGCGGTGCTACCGTGCGGCTATGCTACCGCGGCACCATGGTCGAGCAAGGCTGCCACCACGATACCAAGGTCGAGCAAGTTGCTGCAATGCTACAGTGCTCGAGCAAAGCTGCGGCCGTGCTACCTATGTATCGTGGTCTAGAAAGGCTGCTACCGTGGTACCGTGGTCGAGCAAAAGCTACTATAGTGATCGAGGACTGCTCGAGCAAGGATGCTACCATGATCGGGCAAGCTAGGGTAGTGATCGAGATGTCCTTGAGCATGCCCGCTGCCATGATCTAGCATTGCTTGCGCTAAGCTGCTACCATGATTGAGCAAGCCACAGCAGTGATCGATCAGTGTTAGAGCAAGGCTGCTATCATGATCGAGCATCCCACAACAGTGATAGATTTGTGCTGGAGCAAGGCCACTACCGTGATTGAGCAAGCCACAGCAGTGATCAGCCACTGATCGAGCAAGCCATAGCGGTGATGGATCGGTGATCGAGCCCCGCACGAGAAAGGCGACTACCATGCTGCTGCGCTACTGCGCTGCTATGCTACTATGGTTCTGTGGTCGAGCAAGGTTGCCACCGTGGTATCGTGGTTGAGGAAGCTGCCGCAATGCTACTGTGCTCCTGCAAAGCTGCAGCCGTGCTACCTTGGTGCCGCGGTCGAGTAAGGCTGCTACCGTGGTACCGTGGTCGAGCAAAAGCCATGGCAGTGATCGAGGACTGCTCGAGCAAGGATGCTATCGAGATCGAGCAAGCCACGGCAGTGATCAATCAGTGCTGGAGCAAGGCTGCTACCATGATGGAGCAGGTCACAGCAGTGATCGATCAGTGCTGGAGCAAGCCTGTCACTGTGGTCGAGAAAGCCACAGTAATGATCAATCACTGATCGAGCAAGGCTGCTACCGTGATCGAGCAAGGCACAACAGTGATTGATCAGTGATCGAGCACTGCTCGAGAAAGGCTGCTAAGCTACTGCGGTTCCGTCGCCGTGCAAGGCTACCACCGTGGCACCGTGGTCAAGGAAGCTACTCCAATGCTACCGTGCTCGAGCAAAGCTGTGGCCGGGCTACCTTGGTACCGCGGTCGAGCAACCCTGCTACTATGGTTCCATGGTCGAGCAAAAGCCACGGCAGTAATCTATTAGTGCTGGAGCAAGGCTGCTACCATGACCGAGCAAGCCAGGGCAGTGATTGAGCAGTCGTCTAGCAAGGATACTGACATGATCGAGCAGAGCTTGAGCCAGGCCACTGCCATGATCGAGAAAGCCACAGCAGTGATCGATCAATGCTGGAGCAAGGCTGCTACCGTGATCGAGCAAGCGACAGCACTGATCGATCGGTGCTGGAGCAAGGCTGCTATCATGATCGAGCAAGCCACAGCAGTGATCGAGCATAGCTCGAGCAAGGCTATTACCGTGCCGCTATGCTACTGCGGCACCATGGTCGAGCAAGGCTGCCACCGCGATACCAAGGTTGAGGAAGTTGCTGCAATGCTACAGTGCTCGAGCGAAGCTGCGGCCGTGCTACCTATGTATCGTGGTCTAGAAAGGCTGCTACCGTGGTGCCGTGGTCGAGCAAAAGCTACTATAGTGCTCGAGCAACCTAGGGCAGTGATCGAGATGTCCTTGAGCATGCCTGCTGCCATGATCTAGCATTGCTTGCGGTAAGCTGCTACCATGATCGAGCAAGCCACAGCAGTGATCGATCAGTGTTAGAGCAAGGCTGCTATCATGATCGAGCATCCCACAGCAGTGATAGATTTGTGCTGGAGCAAGGCTACTACCGTGATTGAGCAAGCCACAGCAGTGATCAGCCACTGATCGAGCAGCGCTGCTACCGTGATCGAGCAAGCCATAGCGGTGATGGATCGGTGATCGAGCCCTGCACGAGAAAGGCGGCTACCATGCTGCTGCGCTACTGCACTGCTATGCTACTACAATTCCGTGGTCGAGCAAGGCTGCCACCATGGTATCGTGGTAGAGGAAGCTGCCGCAATGCTACCGTGCTAGTGCATAGCTGTGGCCGTGCTACCTTGGTACCGTGGTCGAGCAAAAGCCATGGCAGTGATCGAGGACTGCTCGAGCAAGGTTGCTACCGAGATCGAGCAAGCCAGGGTAGTGATCGATCAGTGCTGGAGCAAGGCTGCTACCATGATGGAGCAGGCCACAGCAGTGATCAATCAGTGCTGGAGCAAGCCTGTCACTGTGGTCGAGAAAGCCACAGCAATGATCAATCACTGATCGAGCAAGGCTGCTACCGTGATCGAGCAAGGCTGCTACCGTGATCGAGCAAGGCTGCTACCGTGATCGAGCAAGGCACAGCAGTGATCGACCTGTGATCGAGCACTGCTCGAGAAAGACTGCTACCTTGCTGATGCCCTACCGCGCTGCTAAGCTACTGTGGTTCCGTCGTCGTGCAAGGCTACCACCGTGGCATCGTGGTCAAGGAAGCTACTCCAATGCTACCGTGCTCGAGCAAAGCTGCGGCCGGGCTACCTTGGTACCGCGGTCGAGCAACCCTACTGCTATGGTTCCATGGTCGAGCAAAAGCCACGGCAGTAATCGATTAGTGCTGGAGCAAGGCTGCTACCATTACCGAGGAAGCCAGGGCAGTGATCGAGCAGTCCTCTAGCAAGGATACTGACATGATCGAGCAGAGCTTGAGCCAGGCTGCTACCATGATCGAGCAACCCACAGCAGTGATCGTTCAGTGCTGGAGCAAGGCTGCTACCGTGATCGAGCAAGCGATAGCACTGATCGATCGGTGCTGGAGCAAGGCTGCTATTATGATCGACCAAGCCACAGCAACGATCGACCATAGCTCGAGCAAGGCTATTACCGTGCTGCGGCGCTACCGTGCGGCTATGCTACCGCGGCACCATGGTCGAGCAAGGCTGCCACCGCGGTACCAAGGTTGAGGAAGTTGCTGCAATGCTACAGTGCTCAAGCAAAGCTGCGGCCATGCTACCTATGTATCGTGGTCTAGAAAGGTTGCTACCGTGGTACCATGGTTGAGCACAAGCTACTATAGTGATCGAGGACTGCTCGAGCACGGATGCTATCAGTGCTCGAGCAACCTAGGGCAGTGATCGAGATATCCTTGAGCATGCCTGCTGGCATGATCTAGCATTGCTTGCGCTAAGCTGCTACCATGATCGAGCAAGCCACAACAGTGATCGATCAGTGTTAGAGCAAGGCTGCTATCATGATCGAGCATCCCACAGTAGTGATAGATTTGTGTTGGAGCTAGGCTACTACCGTGACTGAGCAAGCCACAGCAGTGATCAGCCACTGATCGAGCAGCGCTGCTACCGTGATCGAGCAAGCCATAGCGGTGATGGATCGGTGATCGAGCCCTGCACGAGAAAGGCGGCTACATGCTGCTGTGCTACTGCGCTGCTATGCTACTACTGTTCTGTGGTCGAGCATGGCTGCCACCGTGGTATCGTGGTCGAGGAAGCTGCCGCAATGCTACCGTGCTCGTGCAAAGCTGCGGCCGTGCTAACTTGGTACCGCGGTCGAGCAAGGCTACTACCGTGGTCAAGCAAAAGCCATGGCAGTGATCGAGGATTGCTCCAGCAAGGATGCTACCAAGATCGAGCAAGCCACGGCAGTGATCGATCAGTGCTGGAGCAAGGTTGCTACCATGATGGAGTAGGCCACAGCAGTGATCAATCAGTGTTGGAGCAAGCCTGTCACTGTGGTCGAGAAAGCCACAGCAATGATCAATCACTGATCGAGCAAGGCTGCTACCGCGATCGAGCAAGGCACAGCAGTGATCGATCAGTGATCGAGCACTGCTCGAGAAAGGCTGCTACCGTGCTGATGCGCTACCGCGCTGCTAAGCTACTGTGGTTCCATCGTCGTGCAAGGCTACCACCGTGGCACCGTGGTCAAGGAAGCTACTCCAATGCTACCGTGCTCGAGCAAAGCTAAGGCCGGGCTACCTTGGTACCGCGGTTGAGCAACCCTGCTACTATGGTTCCATGGTTGAGTAAAAGCCACGACAGTAATCGATTAGTGCTGGAGCAAGGCTGCTACCATGACCGAGCAAGCTAGGGCAGTGATCGAGCAGTCCTCTAGCAAGGCTACTGACATGAGCGAGCAGAGCTTGAGCCAGGTTGCTACCATGATCGAGCAAGCCACAGCAGTGATCGATCAATGCTGGAGCAAGGCTGCTACCGTGATCGAGCAAGTGACAGCACTGATCGATCGGTGCTGGGGCAAGGCTGCTAAGGTGATCGAGCAAGCCACATAAGTGATCGATCAGTGATCGAGCACTGCTCGAGTAAGGCTGCTGCCGTGCTGTTGCGCTACCGCGCTTCTTGGCTAACGCGGTACCGTGATCGAGCAAGCTGTTGTAGTGCTACTGTGGTCGAGCAAGGCTGCTACCGTGCTACCGTGGTTAAGCAAAAGCTAGGGCTGTGATCGGTGCTGGAGCAAGGCTGCTATCATGATCGAGCGAGCCACAGCAATGATTGATTAGTGCTAAAGCAAGGCTGCTGCCGTGATTGAGCAAGCCACAGCAGTGATCGAGCATTGCTCGAGCAAGGCTGTTACCGTGCTGCTACGGTACTGCGCTATTATGCTACCGCGGTACTATGGTTGAGGAAGCTATTGCAATGCCACCGTGCTTGGGCAAAGTTGCACCGTGCTACCTAGGTACCGTGGTCGAGCAAAAGCCACGGCAGTGATCGAGGACTGCTCGAGCAAGGATGCTACCTTGTTCGAGCAAGCCACGGTAGTGATCGATCAGTGTCGGGGAAAGGCTGGTACCGTGATCGACAAGCCAAGGCGGTGATCGAGCAGTGCCTGGGCAACGCTGCTGCCATGATTGAGCACCGCTTGATCAAGCATTATACCGTGATTGAGCAAGGCACAACAATGATCAATCAATGATCGAGCATTGCTCGAGCAAGGTTGTTACCGTGCTGCTGCGCTATTGCACTGTTATGCTACCGCAGTACCGTGGTTGAGGAAGCTGCTGCAATGCTACCATGCTCGGGTAAAGCTGCACCCTGCTACCCACGTACCATCGTCGAGCAAAAGGCACGGCAACGATCGAGGACTGCTCGAGCAAGGATGCTACCCTCTTCGAGCAAGCCACGACAGTGATCGAGGAGTGCCTGGGCAAGGCTGCTGCTATGATTGAGCAGCGCTTGAGCAAGCATTGTACCATGATCAAGCAAGCCACAGTAGCGATCGATCAGTGCTGGAGCAAGGCTTCTACCATGATCGAGCAGGCCACAGCAGTGATCGATCAATGCTGGAGCAGCCTGTTACGGTGGTTGAGAAAGCCACAGCAGTGATCTATCACTGATCGAGCACGGCACAGCAGAGATCGATCAGTGATCGAGCATTGCTCGAGAAAGGCTGCCACCGCGCTGCTACGGTACTGCGCTGCTATGCTACTGTAGTTCGGTGGTTGGGCAAGGCTGCCACCGTGGCACCGTGGTCGAGGAAGCTACTCCGATGCTACCGTGCTCAAGCAAACCTGTGGCCGGGCTACCTTGGTACCGCGGTCGACCAAGCGTGCTACTGTGGTACCATGGTTGAGCAAAAGCTACGGTAGTGATAGATTAGTGCTGGAGCAAGGCTGCTACCATGATCGAGCAAGCCAGGGCAGTGATCGAGCAGTCCTCTAGGAAGGCAACTGCCATGATTGAGCAGTGCCTGAGCCAGGCTGCTACCATGATCGAGCAAGCCACAGCAGTGATCGATCAATGCTGAGCAAGGCAGCTACCATGGTTGAGCAAGCGACAGCAATGATCGATTAGTGCTGGAGCAAGGCTGCTATCATGGTTGAGCAAGCCACAGCAGTGATCGATTAGTGCTAAAGCAAGGCTGCTACCGCGATTAAGCAAGCCACAATAGTGATCAATTAGTGATCAAGCACTGCTCGGGCAAGGCTGTTACCGAGCTGCTGCGCTACTACGCTGTTATGCTACCGCGGTACCGTGGTCGAGCAAGGTTGCCACCACGGTACCATGGTCGAGGAAGTTGTTGCAATGCTACCATGGTCAGGCAAAGCTACGACCGTGCTACCTAGGTACCGTGGTCGAGCAAAAGCGACAACGGTGATCGAGGACTGCTAGAGCAAGGATGCTACTTTGTTCAAGCAAGCCGGGGCAGTGATCGATCTATGTCGGGGAAAGGCTAGTACCGTGAATGACAAGCCAAGGCAGTGATCGTGGAGTGCCTGGGCAAGGCTGCTGCCATGATTGAGCAGCGCTTGAGCAAGGCTTATGCCATGATCGAGCAAGCCACAACAGTGATTGATCAGTGCTGGAGCAAGGCTGCTACCATGATCGAGCAAACCACAATAGTGATTGATCAGTGCTAGAGCAAGACTGCTACCATGATCGAGCAAGCCCCAGCAATGATCGATCAGTGCTGCAATCAGGCTTCTACCATGATCGACCAAGCCACAACAGTGATCAATTAGTGCTTGAGCAAGGCTGTTATCGTGATCGACCAAGCCACAGCAGTGATTGATCAGTGGTCGAGCAATGCTGCTACCGTGATCGAGCAAGCCACAATAGTGATTGATCAGTGATCGAACACTGCTCTAGCAAGGTTGCCACCGTGCTGCTCCGCTATCGCGTTGCTATGCTACCACCGTATCGTGGTCGAGCAAGGCTTCCACCATGGTAACATGGTCGAGGAAGTTGCTGCATGATCGAGCAAGCCATGACAGTGATCGAGCAGTGCTGGAGCCTGGCTGCTTTCATGATCAAGCAGCGTTGGAGCAAGGCTGCTACCATGATCAAGCAAGCCACAACAATGATCGATCAGTGCTAGGGCAAGGCTGCCACCGTGATGGAGCAAGCCACAGCAGTGATCGATCAGCACTAGGGCAAGGCTGCCATCGTGATCGAGAAAGCAACAACAATGATTGATCAGTGCTGGAGCAAGGCTACCACCGCGATCGGGCAAGCCACAGCAGTGATTGATCAGTACTACAGCAAGGCTGCTACCGTGATCGAGCAGGCCGCAGTAGTGATCGATTAGTGCTGGAGCAAGGCTCCTATTGTGATCGAGCAAGCCACAACATTGATCAATCACAGCCTGAGCAAGGCCGCTACCTTGTTGCTGCGTTGCCGCGCTGCTATGCTACTGCGGCACCGTGGTCGAGCAGGGCTGCCACCATGGTACCGTGCTTGAGGAAGCTACTACAATACTACGATGCTTCCATGCTCGGCCAAAGCTACGGTCGTGCTAGCTTGTTACCGTGGTCGAGCAATGCTGCTACCATGGTACCGTGGTGGAGCAAAAGTCACGGCGGTCATCGATCAGTGCTGGAGCAAAGCCGCTACCATGATCGAGCAAGCCAGGGCAGTGATTGAGTGGTGCTTCGGCAAGCCTGCTGCCATGATAGTGTTGTGCTTGAGCAAGGCTGCTACCATGATCGAGCAAGTCACAGTAGTGATCGATCAGTGATTGATCAAGGCTACACCATGATCGAGCAAGCCACAGCAGTGATCAAACAGTGATCGAGCAAGGCTACTACAGTGCTGCTACGCGACCGCGCTCCTCTCCCACCGTGGTACCATGGTCGACGAAGGCTGCCACCGTGGTACTGCGGTCGAGGAAGCTACTGCAATGCTACCATGCTCAAGCAATGCTGCGGCCGTGGTACCGTGGTCGAGCAAGGCTGCTACTGTGGTTTCGTGGTCGAGCAAAATCCACGGCAGTGATTGAGGACTCCTCGAGCAAGGATGCAACCGTGGTCAAGCAAGCCACAGCAGGGATCGATCAGTGCTGGGGCAAGGCTGCTACCATGATTAAGCAAGCTAGGGCAGTGATCTAGCAGTGCTTGAGCAAGGCTACTACCCTGATTGAGGAAGCCACGGCAGTGATCGATTACTGCTGGAGCAAGGCTGCTACCGTGATCGAGCATGCCACAATAGTGATCGATCAGTTATCGAGCACTGCTTGAGTAAGGCTGCTACCGCGCTGCTATGCTAGAAAGGCTGCCACCATGGTACAGTGGTCGAGGAAGCTACGGCAATGCTACCGTGCTCGAGCAATGCTGCGACCATGCTACCTTGGTACCATGGTCGAGCAAGGCCACTACTGTCAGCCCCTTAATGCTCAGACATCTATTCTGGCTGGAATGCTAAGTCCCTCAGTAGCATTCCAGCCATGCTATGTGCTAGAGGGAAAACTGTGGTTCAGGCGTGTGGCGGCGCTACGAGTTCCAGCGACGGGAATCGAGTTCCCTGGTAGCAATATCACCTGCTACGAAAGGCAAGAACTTAAAATAAGCTCTTTAGGGGCGTATGTGGTGGCAGCCTCCCTCGGTACCAAGGTGTAGGGTGTGGACGCACATCCACGGTAGCGTGCTGGGATGCTCGTGTGCTCAACGGCACGAGCGTGGTATCGTGTGGTGATGGACGATCGTCACGGTGATCGATCGGGATCGATCACGTAGCGGGATGCTCGATCAGAGGATCGTTGGGTGTCACGATCCACGGCTGGAATTCATGGCGGTGTTGCTCGATCAGGTGTTCAGTATGTTGCTCGATTATTGATCTACTGACGGCTTGGCTATGTTCGATCAGGCGCTCGGTCAGTGGTCAAGCAAGCCTCGTGGCGGACAGGGTAGCTTGCTAGCACAAGGAGCACGCTACTATGCTGGTGACCTCGTGGCAGGATACCGTGGCGGATACCGTAGCGTGGCGGGATACTGTGGCGGATGCCGTAGCGTGGCGAGATACCGTGGCGGACACCGTAGCGTGCTAGCGCTAGCAGCACGCTACGTCGCTAGCAACCTCGTGGCGGGATACCGTGGCGGATACCGTAGCGTGCTAGCGCTAGCAGCACGCTACGTCGCTAGCGACCGTGTAGCCGGATACCGTGGCGGAAACCATAGCGTGCTACTACTGAGCGCGCTACCACGCGGCGACGATGGGCAACACACTGCAAGCTACATGACCACGTGCTAGCAGCATACCAAGCGATGGTGGCTGAACCATGGGCACATGCTCGGTGCATGCGACCCAACCGAGTGTGGGTGGCACTCAGGTGGACCCGATGGACCATGATGGTGCGGACCATGGGATGACGGTTGACCCGTTGACTGAAGCTGCTTTGACCAGGCGGTTGTCCAATCATGAAGCAGTTGCCTAGCAGTTTTATGTGTCTTGTAACTTCTCTGGCAGTTGTGCTTATGTCTGATTGGTTGGGAATTCCGGGTCCCTGTGTCTTAGTGTGGAATTCGGCCATTGGCAGAAGACAGACAATACTCAGTGTGAGTGACGAACAGAGCTGGGATTCTCTAGTTCGGGTGAGTGCTCTTGTATCACGGGATTCGGGAGTGCTTGTGTAAGGGTTTTATTTCAGACTCGTGTATCCAATTTTGTGAATGGAAGAGTTATGATTTCCCTTACTCGTGTGTTCATTTCTGATCTTTGTTGCTTAACCTCGATCGATCGATCTTGATTCGTCTGTTGGCTTGGTTGGCTAAGGGCGTTGTGGTCGCTTAGCGCCATCATAGAGCGGAAAAATTCGGTGGGATTTTCGACCCTATGACAGTTGGTATCAGAGCACGGTTCAGTGCGGATTTGAGGACTTGGCAACAGTTTCGCCATTGCTGATTGATGCTGCGTATGGATGCACTTAGGGAACGAGTGTCGGCTCTTGAAGCGACCCTCGGTGATCTGGGTTCGGTGGATGGAACAGTGGCAGATGTATTGGCATTGTTGCGGGCAGAAGTAACTTAGATGAAGGAGGATTCTATTCTCCTATGCCGGGCACTCGCCAGTGGTGTGGCAGAGCTTGAGGGATTGCGAGCCAAAGTGAAGGTGCCAGAACCGAAAGCCTTCAATGGCACCAGGAGTTCCAAGGATCAGGAGAACTTCTTATGGGACATCGAGCACTACTTTGATGCTGCTCGTATTCCTGAAGGCGAGAGAGTCTCGATGGCAGTCATGTACCTATCGAGGGATGCAAAACTGTGGTGGCGGACCCATGAGCAAGATGTGGAATCTGGCGGGCGACCACAACTCAAAGAGTGGTCATCTCTGAAGCGGGAATTGAAGGAGCAGTTCCTCCCCACTAACTCCTCGTGGGCTGCTCGTGAGGCACTGTGCAACCTCAAACAGACATGTTCGGTTCGAGACTATGTGAAGGAATTTAGTTCCTTGATGCTGGACGTGACAGGAATGTTCGAAGTGGACAAATTATTTAACTTCATGCGGGGTTTGAAGTCGTGGGCACAGTTGGAACTTCGAAGGCAGGGAGTGCAGGATCTCCCCACTGCCATGGCAAAGGCAGATGCGTTGATCAATTTGCAGGTGTCTAAGACCGACGATGGCAAGTCAAAGAAGGATGGCAAATCGAAAGACAAAGCCTCGAAGGGTGGCAAACCTACTGGGAAGTCCGATAAGGCAAAGAAGCCATCGAAGGGTGAGAAAGGCAAAGAAAAAGCTTCCAGTTCTAACACGAAATGGAAGCATCCAAAGAAGCACCCTGGCTGTTTCATTTGCAACGGACCACACCGTGCCCAAGACTGTCCCAAGAAGGAGAAACTCTCGGCATTGGTGAATCAGTCGGATGATTCTGACGATGGTGGGAACAGAATGAAGGTGGCCCCTTTGTAGGTTCTCGGTGCTGTGCGTGCTGGGAAAAAGACACGCACTGGAAGCGGATTGACCTATTTCCCGATGGAACTGAACTCCAGGGAGATTGTGGCAATGGTGGACACTGGTGCCACACACAACTTCGTGTCTGATCGAGTTGTGAATACACTGGGATTATGTGTGAAGAAGCAGAATCACCACATTAAGGCAGTGAATTCCCAGAGTTGACGAATCCTTGGCATGGCAAAGGATATGCGAGTTCGGATCGGTGAATGGATAGGACTTCTGGATGTCATGGTCATTCCTATGGATGACTTTGATGTGATATTGGGTGATGACTTTGATGTGATATTGGGTAACGACTTCTTTGAGCGTGCTAATGTAGCTGTTCACCCGAATCTATCTGGATTGATGATTGCAGATCCAAAGAAACCTTGTTTCATGCAAGGGTTCAAGGAGTTGAACCAGTCGGAGAGGATTCCTGTTGAGAATGTCTCAGCTATGCAGTTGGCCAAAGGGTGGAAGAAAGGTCATCCGACCTACCTGGCGGCGATATATGCTGTGGACCAGAGGAACGGGTAGATACCAGGGTTCCAGAGCAGGTGGAAGCATGCTTGGACGAGTTCAAGGATGTGATGCCCAAAGATTTACCTAAGGGCTTACCACCAAGGCGAGCAGTGGATCACAAGATGGAGTCGCTGCCGGGCACAAAGCCTCCTGCCCGGGCTCCCTACCGAATGTCGCCTAAAGAACTGGAGGAGTTGCGATTGCAACTCATGGAGTTGTTGGACTCGGGGAAGATTCAGCCCTCAAAAGCTCCTTATGGTGCTCCTGTGTTGTTTCAGGGAAAGCAGGACGGATCTCTACGACTGTGCGTAGATTACCGTGGGCTGAACAAAGTGACCATCAAAAATAAGTATCCGATGCCCCTGATCGCAGACTTATTTGATCGTCTCTGCTGAGCAGAGTACTTCACGAAGCTGGATTTACGCTCAGGTTACTGGCAAGTCCGCATTGCGGAAGGTGATGAGGCAAAAACAACAATGGTAACACATTATGGTTCCTACGAATTTCTGGTCATGCCATTCGGCTTGACTAATGCACCAGCTACTTTTTGTAATATGATGAATGATGTATTTCACGATATGCTGGACAAATTCGTAGTTGTGTATTTGGATGACTTTGTTGTGTATAGTAGATCCTTTGAGGATCACATGTAGCACTTGCAGTTGGTGTTCCAGTGCCTTAGGGAGAACAGAGAACACCCTATTCGTGAAGAAAGAAAAATGCGAATTCTGTGTCAAGGAAATCAAATTCCTTGGGCACATTGTGGGCGGTGGTACTGTGCGGATGGACCCCTGGAAAGTCCAACCAATCAAGGAGTGGCCTGCTCCAACTAAGGTCAGCGAGCTTCGGAGTTTCCTCGGCTTGGCAAACTACTACCAAAAGTTCATTAAGGGATGCTCGAAGAAGGTGTCCCCGCTGACCGACCTGCTGCAGAAAAATCGCACATGGACTTGGGATGATGCATGTCAGGAAGCCTTTGAGGGGCTTAAGTCCATGATCGTAGCAGAACCTGTTCTGAAGTTGCCGGACTTTGACAAGCCGTTTGAAGTCCATACAGATGCATTCGATCGTGCCGTAGGCGGGGTGTTGGTGCAGGAAGGACACCCAGTAGCATTTGAGAGCTGGAAGTTGAAACCAGCCGAACAACGCTACTCGGCACACGAGAAGGAAATGCTGGCGGTGGTGCACTGCTTGCGCGTCTGGCGGGTATATTTGCTTGGAACCTCATTCCTTGTTAAAACTCATAATATTGCCAACACGTTCTTCAGGACGCAAAAGAAGCTGTTTCCTAGATAGGCACATTGGCAAGAGTTCCTGGCGGAGTACCACTTT
The DNA here is from genome assembly GCA_037672795.1 of Lagerstroemia speciosa. NCBI lineage: Eukaryota > Viridiplantae > Streptophyta > Magnoliopsida > Myrtales > Lythraceae > Lagerstroemia > Lagerstroemia speciosa. The sequence continues at coordinate 652,832 of CM075309.1, read as the reverse complement.
GAGTGGGAACACAGACTCGGCTGTCACAATCTTGTGGCGGATGCATTGAGCAGGAAGGCGGTGGAAATTGTGGCGGCGTTGCACCAAATTGAATCTGACTTCGCCAACAAATTGAAGGATCAGGCGAAGGAGGATCGGCTATACCAGAAGTTGGTGGCACGGGTGCAAGATGGTACCATCAGGCGGTACTGGTTGGAGGATGGATTGCTGTACGCGAAGGGTGGTCGCGTGTTTGTCCCTAGCGGAGGTGGACTTCGATCTCAGCTGCTGCGTGAACACCATGATTCATAGTGGGCTGGGCACCCAGCCCGGGAAAGGATGCTAGCATTGCTCTCACGCTCATATTACTGGCCAAAGATGGAGGAGGAGATTGAACTCTTCGTGAGGACTCGTCTTGTCTGCTAGCAAGAGAAGGTGGAGAGGCGTGCAGAGGCAGGACTACTGCAGCCCCTGCCCATACCGGAGAAACCTTGGGTGTCGGTTTCGATGGATTTTGTAAGTGGGTTTCCTGACGTGAAAGGATTTGATGCGATAATGGTTGTGGTGGGCAGGTTTTCGAAGTATGGAGTCTTCAGACCTGTACCAAAGAACTGCACGGCAGAGATTGCGGCGGATGAGTTCTACCACAACGTGGTGAAGCTGTTTGGACTCCCAATGGATATCATTAGCGACAGGGACGCACGTTTCACTAGGAGATTCTGGACCTGTCTCTTCAACTTGATGGGGACGGAATTGAAATTCTCAACAGCCAACCACCCGCAGACGGATGGACAGACTGAAAGGATGAACCAATTGTTGGAGGAGTATTTGAGGCATTATGTGACGGCGAGTCAAAGGAACTGGCTTGACTTGCTGGACACCGCACAATTTTGCTACAACTTGCACCGCTCCTCATCAATGGGTTTCGGTCCGTTTGCGCTGGCTATGGGCTATCAGTCGATGACCCCTAGCAAGATAGCTCTGCAAAAGAAGGAAGGCACAAGTCCCACAGCGTACCGATTTGCAAGGAACAAGCAAGAGATGCTTGAGGAAGCCCAGGATAGAGGCTAAAAGCAGTTCGTCGTATGAAAAAGTACCCGGACAAGGGGCGGAGACCGCTCGAGTTTCAGGTTGGAGATAAAGTGATGCTGAAACTTACGCCCCCAATTTGGAAGAAAGTGACTAGCAAGCGATGGAACAAGGGTCTGATCCAGAGGTATGATAGACCATTTGAGATAGTGAAGCGGATTGGAGCTGTTGCCTATCGGCTGGCACTACCAGAGAGGATGAAGATTCATCCTACCTTCCATGTTAGTTTCCTTAAGCCTTATCACGAGGATGATGATTCGGAGCGCCCAAAACCAAAACGCTCTCCCCTGACTGTGATGAAGGAACTTGATAAGGAAGTTGACCGAGTGCTGGACCACAGAGTGTTGGGTCACAACAAGAAGAATCGGAGGACCGAGTACTTGGTCTCATGGAAGGATCGGCCTATGTCAGAAGCAAGCTGGGAGAAGGAGGCTATGCTTTGGCAGCTCGAGGAGAAAATTCAAGAGTATCTTCAGTCTGTTCCGACGAGGGCGTCGGCTTCTTCTAGTGGGGTTGGTTTGTCAGCCCCTTAATGCTCAGACATCTATTATGGCTGGGATGCTAAGTCCCTCAGTAGCATTCCAGCCATGCTATGTGCTAGAGGGAATACTGTGGTTCAGGCGTGTGGTGGCGCTACGAGTTCCAGCGACGGGAATCTGGTGTAAAATTCCCTGGTAGCAATACCACCTGCTACGAAAGGCAAGAACTTAAAATAAGCTCTTTAGGGGGGTATGTGGTGGCAGCCTCCCTCGGTACCAAGGCGTAGGGTGTGGACACACATCCACGGTAGCATGCTGGGATGCTCGTGTGCGCAACAGAACGAGCGTGGTACCGTGTGGCGTTGGATGTGTTGATACGCTGATTGGTATGATTTGTGCATCCATTCCCGACCTAGAATCATATGTTTTCGGCCATTTCCCATACATTTAGAGGGTAATTGCATATCTTCTCTATATTGGGATTGAATTGCTGTAAATGATAGTTTTTAGAGCTCCACACATGAATTGGATACTGCTGGGAGTTGTTTGATGTGCAGGGAATGATGAAGACTGGGTTTGTTCGATGCAGCTCCTTTTGTAGAGAATTTCTCCTACTTCCAGTGTGAGAAATAGGTCAAATAATATATCATCGGAAAGCTCATCGAGTCAGGATCCCAACGCATCAAACGGATCTCAATTCGGAGCTGAAACAAGGAAGTTATGGCCAAAGAAAGAAAACTGCGCGCTGAACAGAGGATAGATACTGAGGCAATTTTACGAACAGGCTTAGACCGCGGTCCATAGACCGCGGTTTACTGAGGCTAAATTCTGGGGACCATTACATCCTATCCCACACTGACCAGACCAAGAATAGAGGAAGTATACCTCCTCTATATATAGTGGTGCACCCCTACATCAAAGAGGCATATAGATACACATACATATAGACAAGATTTGAAGAGGAACACAAAGCAACACTCAAGGAACACGAGGAAGGGATCACAACAACACATCGGAAAGTCGGGATCGGGAGATTCGACTTCACCATCTAGAGTTTCTTCTGTTCCTTTTCTCCTTGTTTCTCAATGTTAACTTCTCTTCAAATTCTTGTATTTCCTTCTACTATGTTGAATTAAACCCCTAGAATCCTAGGGGGATCAATGGACCCATTTCTATGTCTTAAGTAAAGCTCTTTTCTTTCACATGTATGATTCTGTCGAGGTACGCCTCCTTGGTGTTATTTATGCAATTTCGTACTTCATGCTTTCTTTTGGACTGATCACCCACGAGATTGAACTTGAGACCGCGAGGAGCCTCGGAAGAGGGAATCGATGTCATGCTAGAAATTGCATAATCTAGGTTAGCTTATGCCGGAAGGTGAGGTTATTCGTGCGAGCGCATCGGAAGATGGTGAGCACCCTAGATAGCCATTTAGGGTTGGCTTAGTTTGGCCTTTCAACACTAATCGCCTAGGAATAGAGTGGATTAGTGTCTTCCGCTTAGGTACATTCGTATGACGTCGGAAGGTGCGTACGATGGAAGTGGGGAAACCCTAGAACCCTAGGTTAGTAACATGACAGAATTCATCGTGTGAAAGAGGATTCTTGCTTAAGACTAGAATTGGTGAAATTGTGAACCTTAGGAGCTTGTTATCGACTGATCTCCATCTGTTTATTTTCTGTTTGTTTCTTTTCTGTCATTCTAATTACATGCACTCTACTCAACCGATTGGATTGACTTGGCTTGGAACTAGTTGTGTTAATTTTAGTGCTTAGCAATAGAATCCTCGTGGGAACGATACTCTACTCACTTTATATTACTTGTCTGCGATACGTATGCTTGCGTGCACAACCTTCAAATACGCAACAAGTTTTTGGCGCCGTTGCCGGGGATTCTTTTTCTGCTAACCTAAGACCAAGCAACTGTTCTTCGACCAAGTTGTTTTTCTTTATTTCACTTGTTTTTATTATTGTCTGTTTAGGTGAGATTTTCCGACTTGCATGCGAAGAAGAGACCAAAGAGAGCTACTTCAACCCAATCCGGAGATAGAACGAACCCTTCGAAGGAGGCTAAGAGAGCAAGGCCAACTTCGAGAAGCCATGGAGCACAGGCTAGGAGGTGAAGTAGTGCCACAACAACGTCGGAAAACAATCAAGGAATATGCTCAACCCCAATTTCTAAATCAGTCGAGCATTGTCAAGCCACCAGTGCAAGCCCACACATTTGAAATCAAACCATCGGTGATTCAAATGTTGCAAACCTCATGTTCTTTTGGAGGAGCACCGAATGAAGACCCCCATGTGCACCTAGCCAAATTCTTGGAGATATGCGACACCTTCCGATTTAATGGAGTTTCCCCCGAGTATATTCGTATGTCTCTTTTCTCTTTTTCTCTCAGGGACAAAGCAAAGTCATGGCTACTTTCACTCCCACCGAGCACTCTTGATACATGGGAAGCAATCACGGAAAAGTTCTTGGCTCAATACTTTCCACCGTCCAAAACAATGAAGCTCAAGAACGACATCATGACCTTCAAGCAGCACCACTCGGAATCTTTTTACGAAGCATGGGAGCGGTTCAAGGAGTTGCAACGAGCATGCCCCCATCATGGCTTTGAGATTTGGACATTGGTACAGATTTTTTATAATGGTTTATTGGAAAACTGTCGTTCTTCTCTTGATGCTGCTGCAGGTGGTTCAATCATGAACAAGTACCCCGAGGAAGCCTATGAATTGCTCGAGGAGATGGCACGGAATGGCTACCAATGGCCATCCGAAAGGACAATGGGGCGTGGAGCTTCCGGGATACATTCAATCGATGCCGTAACAACCCTCTCTGCAAAGATGGATGCTTTGTTCAAGGAGGTAACAACATGGAAGAACCAAGGAGCGGGGCAAGGCTATGGAACCACCGAGGAAGGAACATCTATGGGACCGGTGCAAGAAATTCATGAGACAGCCAACTACATTGGAGGCAACCCGAGGAACAATCCATACTCAAACACATACAACCCGGGTTGGAGAAATCATCCCAACTTCTCCTATGCCAACAATAACAATGTGGCTAATCCATCACCAGGGTTCCAACCAACTCAGAAACAACAACCTTCGGATTCAGATCGCATCACTAGATTAGAAGAGATGTTCATTAATTTTATGAAATCTTCGCAAGAGACACATGCTACTGTTCAATCAAATTCTAACCAAATTGTTGTTTTGCAATCACAGATGCGCAATGTGGAGACTCAAATCGGTCAGCTTGCTCAAGCAATCAACTCCCGACCTATTGGAGCATTACCAAGCGACACGGAGATCAATCCAAGAGGTCAAGGACATGAACAAGTGAATGCTATCACACTCCGGAGCGGGAAAGAACTGAACAACCCGCTAGAGGAGGTTAGACCGCGGTCTCCGATCGTGGACCAAGAGGGATGCAGCACTGATAAGCATCTTGAGGCACACCAGGACAGCAACATCATCCCTCTTCAGATCAAGGAAGCTAAAGGGAATACATCGAAGCCGATTCGAACCTATCCACCTCTCCCTTTCCCTCAAAGAGCTCAAAAGGAGAAAATCGAGCAACAATTTCGTAAGTTTTTGGATATTTTCAAGAAATTGCATATTAATATTCCTTTTGCTGAAGCTCTTGAACAGATGCCGAACTACGTCAAATTTATGAAAGAAATCATCTCAAAGAAGCGTAGGCTTGGCAACTATGAGACCGTGGCTCTAACCGAAGAGTGTAGTGCAATCCTTCAACGTAAGTTACCTCAAAAACTCAAGGATCCAGGTTGTTTCACTCTCCCTTGCTCTATAGGTAAAGATTTTGAAGGTAAGGCATTATGTGATCTTGGTGCTAGTGTTAATCTAATGCCTTATTCAGTTTTTAGAGATCTAGGAATAGGAGAAGTGAAACCTAAATCTATTACTCTTCAATTTGCGGATCGATCAATTGCATATGCTCATGGAGTAATTGAAGATGTTCTTGTGAAAATTGATAAATTTATCTTTCCGGTTGATTTTGTTGTTCTTGATTATGAGGAGGATCGAAACATCCCTATTATTCTTGGAAGACCTTTCTTAGCTACAGGTCGTGCATTGATAGACGTGGAGAAAGGAGAGCTCACAATGAGAGTTGATAAGGAAAAGGTGACTTTTAAAGTATTTCGTTCCATGGATCCAATATCTAATGAATGCTTCTCCATTGATGTTGTTGATAGGCACATTGATCACAACTTTCAAGTGGGCCAAAGTAGGGATGCACATGAAGTGAATCAAGATGTTGAACAACATTGTGATGACGACCAACATGAAAACATGCAGCCGGTGGTGATAATTTTAGGAGAACCAGAGAAGTTGGCTAAACCTCAAGGGAAACCGCCCGATCCAACACAAGCATTTGTGACAAGGAGACGATGTGGCAAAAGGACTACAGTATGAGAATTTCAACCTGGTCAATTAGTTCTTTACCATGATCCTCTATTTAAATTCTTTCCAGAAAAACCCAAGTCACGATGGTCGGGACCATTCCAAGTGATGCAAGTCTTGCCACATGATGCCGTCGAACTGATAAATGAAAAGACAAAGGTAAAATTCAAGGTGAACAAACATTGTTTGAAATCATATCAAGGGGATACCGTCAATCAGAAGGAATCCTCAACTCAAGGAAAAGGAGGATGACGAGACCGAAAGTCGGGCCAAGGACTTTAAACGTGGCGCTCCTTGGGAGGCAACCCAAGATCAGAATAAGTTTTCATTTCCTCTTTAGTTGCTTCATGCATTTTAGTTTATGATCACTACTTTCTTTTGATTAGTTTTCATCGCATGCAAGGAACCAAGAACAAATCATCGACAAGTTCGAAATCCCCGTGGAGAAGTACCCAACCCCGCCGTCCACAAGTGATGAGGATGTCGAAGAGGGGGAAGGGAACGATTCCTCCGATGAATGAGCCGCAACCTTCATGTGGCTCCACGCTAACAAGGCAAGTTTCCTTTCCTACTAGTATTTCACATTGAGGACAATGTGTGGTTTAGGTTTGGGGGAGGTGCACCCCTATATGCTTTGCTTGTGGAAATTCTGGTTAGGTGTCAGTTGGTGAAACCACATGCCTTGCTTGCCTCACTTGTGGGATTTGTTGTTTAACTTGTGGTTCTCTCATGCACTTTCATCTATGTGTTAGAATTAGGTTTGCATTTAGTAGTAGTTGCATAATAGGTTAGTCTAATTTGCATGGTGTGATTTGTTCTTGCATTTACGTAAAAAAAAATTGCAAAAAGAAGAAAATCTTTTGAAAAACCGGTTGGTCCTTGTTCTATGATGATTATTAATGGCTGAAAATTCGAAACATGATTGGATTTGAGATTGTAACAACCTTAGGACATGTTTTAGAAAGTTGTCAGGATGCCCAAACTTCAATCTTTTCACGACACTCTTGCAACAGGGATAGCTTAAAATTGACCTTTGAAATTGCATGGTTGTATGGCATACATGAGAATAGACAAGAACATAAACCTGGATATCCTAAAAAAGGCAATTAGAGAAAGAAACAGAATGTTGAGAAAATTGAAAAATCATTTGAAATGCATAGTCATGAGCTTAATGAAAAGATGTGCCAAGGCTTTGAGCACCGCTGTACGGGCTTGAGCTGAATTGAGTGCAAAAAGACATATGCAATACGGCCCGGCATGTGCTTGTAGTGGAAATTGTCCATGAGTCAAAGCTCGAGGATAGATCCGAAGGGGTATTTCAAAACCCAATGCCTTGGACCAACTGGGACGGGAGCCATTGATCGATTCCTCGCTACACGGGCCTAGATCTTGGACATGACACTCAAAGTCGTGCACCACCAAATAAAGAAATGAGTTGAATTGTCAAGGGCAATGTCTAGGGGAGTGCTTGAGTCTTTTGATTGTTTGCTCGACCAACTTATCTATTGATTGGGTGCTTGAACTATGTTAAGAGTGTTTTGCACTAACACCGCACAAGTGAGGGCTGAATGATTGTGAAAATTTGAAGTTCTAAGGTAGATGCATTCGAAGTGAAGATTGTGTGATGAATAAGAAGCCATTTCTGAGAATGTTTTGGGACCAACTTGGTTTAAATCTTTTGATTGCATGTTCTTAGCTTTGCTCGGGACGAGCAAAAGTCTAGGTTTGGGGGTGTGTTGATACGCTGATTGATATGATTTGTGCATCCATTCCCGACCTAGAATCATATGTTTTCGGCCATTTCCCATACATTTAGAGGGTAATTGCATATCTTCTCTATATTGGGATTGAATTGCTGTAAATGATAGTTTTTAGAGCTCCACACATGAATTGGATACTGCTGGGAGTTGTTTGATGTGCAGGGAATGATGAAGACTGGGTTTGTTCGATGCAGCTCCTTTTGTAGAGAATTTCTCCTACTTCCAGTGTGAGAAATAGGTCAAATAATATTTCATCGGAAAGCTCATCGAGTCAGGATCCCAACGCATCAAACGGATCTCAATTCGGAGTTGAAACGAGGAAGTTATGGCCAAAGAAAGAAAACTGCGCGCTGAACAGAGGATAGATGGCGGTCCATAGACCGCGGTCTACTGAGGCAATTTTACGAACAGGCTTAGACCGCGGTTTACTGAGGCTAAATTCTGGGGACCATTACATCCTATCCCACACTGACCAGACCAAGAATAGAGGAAGTATACCTCCTCTATATATAGTGGTGCACCCCTACATCAAAGAGGCATATAGATACACATACATATAGACAAGATTTGAAGAGGAACACAAAGCAACACTCAAGGAACACGAGGATGGGATCACAACAACACATCGGAAAGTCGGGATCGGGAGATTCGACTTCACCATCTAGAGTTTCTTCTGTCCCTTTTCTCCTTGTTTCTCAATGTTAACTTCTCTTCAAATTCTTGTATTTCCTTCTACTATGTTGAACTAAACCCCTCGAATCCTAGGGGGATCAATGGACCCATTTCTATGTCTTAAGTAAAGCTATTTTCTTTCACATGTATGATTCTGTCGAGGTACGCCTCCTTGGTGTTATTTATGCAATTTCGTACTTCATGCTTTCTTTTGGACTGATCACCCACGAGATTGAACTTGAGACCGCGAGGAGCCTCGGAAGAGGGAATCGATGTCATGCTAGAAATTGCATAATCTAGGTTAGCTTATGCCGGAAGGTGAGGTTATTCGTGCGAGCGCATCGGAAGATGGTGAGCACCCTAGATAGCCATTTAGGGTTGGCTTAGTTTGGCCTTTCAACACTAATCGCCTAGGAATAGAGTGGATTAGTGTCTTCCGCTTAGGTACATTCGTATGACGTCGGAAGGTGCGTACGATGGAAGTGGGGAAACCCTAGAACCCTAGGTTAGTAACATGACAGAATTCATCGTGTGAAAGAGGATTCTTGCTTAAGACTAGAATTGGTGAAATTGTGAACCTTAGGAGCTTGTTATCGACTGATTTCCATCTGTTTATTTTCTGTTTGTTTCTTTTCTGTCATTCTAATTACATGCACTCTACTCAACCAATTGGATTGACTTGGCTTGGAACTAGTTGTGTTAATTTTAGTGCTTAGCAATAGAATCCTCGTGGGAACGATACTCTACTCACTTTATATTACTTGTCTGCGATACGTATACTTGCGTGCACAACCTTCAAATACGCAACAATCGTCATGGTGATCGATCGAGATCGATCACGTAGCAGGAAGCTCGATCAGAGGATCGTTGGGTGTCACGATCCATGGCTGGAATTCATGGCGGTGTTGCTCGATCAGGTGTTCAGTATGCTGCTCGATTATTGATCTACTGACGGCTTGGCTATGTTCGATTAGGTGCTCGGTCCGTGCTCAAGCAAGCCTCGTGGCGGACAGGGTAGCGTGCTAGCACAAGGGGCACGCTACTATGCTACTGACCTCGTGGCGGGATACCGCGGCGGATACCGTAGCGTGGCGGGATACCTTGGCGGATACCGTAGCATGGCGGGATACTGTGGCGGACACCGTAGCGTGCTAGCGCTAGCAGCACGCTACGTCGCTAGCAACCTCGTGGCGGGATACCATGGCGGATATCGTAGCGTGCTAGCGCTAGCAGCACGCTACGTCGCTAGCAACCGTGTAGCGGGATACCGTGGCAGAAACCATAGTGCGCTACTGCTGAGCACGCTACCATGCGGCGACGATGGGCAACACGCTGCTAGCTACGTGACCACGTGCTAGCAGCATACGAAGCGATGGTGGCTGAACCATGGGTACATGCTCGGTGCATGTGACCCAACCGAGTGTGGGTGGCACTTAGGTCGACCCGATGGGCCATGATGGTGCGGACCATGGGATGACGGTTGACCCGTTGACTGAAGCTGCTTTGACCAGGCGGTTGTCCAAACATGAAGCAGTTACCTGGCAGTTTCATGTGTCTTGTAACTTCTCTGGCAGTTGTGCTTGTGTCTGATTGGTTGGGAATTTTAGGTGCTTGTGTCTGAGATCGGAATTCGGCCATTGGCAGAAGACAGACAATCCTCAGTGTGAGTGACGAACAGAGTTGGGATTCTCTAGTTCGGGTGAGTGCTCTTGTATCACGGGATTCGGGAGTGCTTGTGTAAGGTTTTTATTTCAGGCTCATGTATCCAATTTTGTGAATGGAAGAGTTATGATTTCCCTTACTCGTGTTGCTCGTTTCTGATCTTTGTTGCTTAACCTCGATCAATTGATCTTGATTCGTGTGTTGGCTTGGTTGGCTAAGGGCACTGTGGTGGCTTTGCACCATCACAGAGCGGAAAAATTCGGTGGGATTTTCGACCCTGTGACAACTACCATGGTGCTATGGTCGAGCAAGAACCAGGGCAGCATTCGAGGACTGCTCGACCAATGATGCTACCGTGATCGAGCAAGCCACGACGGTGATCGATCAGTGCCAGAGCAAGGCTGCTACCGTGATGGAGCAAGCTAGGGCAGTGATCGGGCAAAGCCAGAGCAAGGTTGCTTCCTTGATCGCGCAAGCCACCGCAGTGATCAATCAGTGCTGGAGCAAGGCTGCTACCATGATCGAGCAAGCCACAACACTGATCGATCAGTGATCGACCATTGCTAGTGTAAGGCTACTACCGTGCCGCTAAGCTAGCACTGTACCATTGTCAAGCAAGGCTGGCACCATGGTACTGTGGTCGTGGAAGCTGTTGCATTGCTACCGTGCTCGAGCAAATGTGCGACCGTGCTACCTTGGTACCATTGTGGAGCAAGGCTGCTACCGTGGTACTATTGTCTAGCAAAAGCCATGACAGTGATCGAGGACTGCTCGAGCAAGGATGCTACTATGATCGAGCAAGCCACGACGGTCATCGATCAGTTCTGAGCAAGGTTGGTACCATGATCGAGCAAGCCAGGGCAGTGATCGAGCGGTGCTTCGGCAAGCTGTTTTCATGATCGAGCGGTGCTACCATGATTGAGTAAGCCACAGCAGTGATCGATCAGTGCTGGAGCAAGGCTGCAACCATGAATGAGCAAGCCACTGCAGTGATCGAGCAAGGCTGCTACCGTGACCGAGCAACCGACAGCATTGATTGATCAGTGATCGAGCAATGCTCAAGGAAGGCTGCTATAGTGCTACGGCGCTAGCGCGGTACCATGGTCGACCAAGGCTGCCACCGTGGTACGGTGGTCGAGGAAGCTGCTGCAATGCTATCGTGCTCAAGCAATGCTACGGTCGTGCTACCTTGGTACCGTGGTTGAGCAAGGTTGCTACCGTGGAACCATGGTCGAGCAAAAGCCACGGCAGTGATCGAGGACTGCTCAAGCAAGGCTGCTATCGTAATGCTGTGTTACCGTGGTACCACGGTGGAGCAAGGCTGCCACCGTGGTACCATGGTCGAGGAAGCTGCTGCAATGCTACCATTCTTGAGCAAAGCTACAGTCGTGCTACTTGGTACCGTGGTCGAGAAAAGGCGAGGGAGTGATCGAGGCCTGCTGGAGCAAGGATGCTATCGTAATCGAGCATGCCACGACAGTGATCGATTAGTGCTGGAGCAAGGCTGCTACCGTGATCAAGCAAGCCAAGGAAGTGATCAAGCAGTGCTGCAGCAAGGCTGCTACCATGATCGAGCGTGGCACAGCGGTGATCGATCATTGCGGGAGCAATGCTGCTACCGTGATCGAGCAAGCCACAATGGTGATCGATCAGTGTAGGAGCAAGGCTGTTACCGTGATCGAGCACTCCTCGAGCAAGGCTGCTACCATGCTGCTGCGCTACCGCGTTGCTATGCTACCGCGGTACGGTGGTTGAGCAAGGCTGCCACCATTGTACCATGGTCGAGGAAGGTATTGTAATGCTACCATGCTCGACCAAAGTTGCGGTCATGCTACCTTGGTACCGTAGTTGAGCAAGGCTGCTACCGTGGTACCTTGACCTAGCAAAAACCACACTGCAGTTATCGAGGACTACTCGAGCGACGATGCTACCTTAATCGAGCAAGCCAAGGCAGTGATCAAGCAGTGCTACAGCAAGGCTGCTACCATGATCGAGGAAGTCATAGCAGTGATTGATGAGTGCTAGAGCAAGGCTGCTACCGTCATCGAGCAAGCCACAACGCTGATCGATCAGTGATCGAGCAAGGCTACTGCCATGCTACTATGCTACCGCGCTGGTATGCTGTCGTGGTCGCGCAAGCCATGGTAGTGATCAATCAGTGATCGAGCAAGGCTGCTACCGTGATCGAGCAAGCCACAGCAGTGATCGATTAGTGCAGGAGCAAGGCTGCGGCTACGCTACCTTGGTACCGTCGTCGAGTAAGACTCCTACCCGTGGTACCGAGGTCGAGCAAAAGCCATGGCAGTGATCGAGGACTGCCTGAGCAAGGATTCTACCGTTGTAGACCAAGCCATGACAGTGATCAACCAGCGCTAGAGCAAGGCTGCTACCGTGATCGAGCAAGCCAGGGCGGTGATCGAGCAGTGCCTGAGCAAGGCTCATGATCGAGCAGTGCTTGAGCAAGGCTGCTGCCATCATCGAGCAGTGCTGGAGCAAGGCTGCTACCATCATCAAGCAAGCCCAAGCCGTGATCGATTGGTGCTGGGCCAGAGCAGCTACTATGATTGAGCAAGCCACAGAAGTGATCAATAAGTGATCGTGCGAGGCTGCTACCGTGATTGAACAAGCCACAACAGTGATCAATGAGTGATCGAGCAAGGCTGCTACCATGATCGAGCAAGCCACAACAGTGATCGATCAGTGCTGGAGCAAGGCTGCTACCGTGATAGAGCAAGCCACAGCAGTTATCGATAAGTTATTGACCACTGCTCGAGCGAGGCTGCTACCGTGCTGCTGCGCTACCGCGCTGCTCTACTACCACGGTACCATGGTCGAGCAAGGCTGCCACCGTGGTACCATGGTTGAGCAAGGTTGCTACTATGGTACTGTGGTGGAGCAAAAGCCACGGTAGTGATGGAGGACTGCTCAAGCAAGGATGCTACCGTGATCCAGCAAGCCACAACAGTGATCGATCTGTGCTGGGGCAAGGCCGCTACCATCATCGAGCAGTACATGAGCAAGGCTGCTTCCACAATCGAGCAGTGTTGGAGCAAGGCTTCTACGATGATTGAGCAAGCCACAGCAGCAATTGATCAGTGCTGGAGCAAGGCTACTATCGTGATCGAGCAAGCCACAGTAGTGATCAATCATTGATCGAGCAAGGCTGCTACCATGATCGAGCAGCCCACAGCTATGATTGATCAGTGCTGGCGCAAGCTGCTACCATGATAAGAGTAGGCCGCAACAATGGTCGATAAGGCTGGAGTAAGGCTGCTACCGTGATCGAGCAAGCCCCAGCATTGATTGATCAGTGATCGAGCAAGGCTGCTGTTAGCCCCTTAATGCTCAGACATCTATACTGGCTAGGATGCTAAGTCCCTCAGTAGCATCCAGCAATGCTATGTGCTAGAGGGAAAACTGTGGTTCAGGCGTGTGGCAGCGCTGCGAGTTCCAGCGACGGGAATCTAGTGTAAAATTCCCTGGTGGCAATATCACCTGCTACGAAAGGCAAGAACTTAAAATAAGCTCTTTTAGGGGGGTATGTTGTGGCAGCCTCCCTCGGTACCAAGGCGTAGGGTGTGGACGCACATCCATGGTAGTGTGCTGGGATGCTCGTGTGCGCAACGGCACGAGTGCGGTACCGTGTGGCGATGGATGATCGTCACGGTGATCGATCGAGATCGATCACGTAGCGGGATGCTCGATCAGAGTATCGTTGTGTGTCACGATCCACGGCTGGAATTCATGGCGGTGTTGCTCGATCAGGTGTCCGGTATGTTGCTCGATTATTGATCTACTGACGGCTTGGCTATGTTCGATCAGGTGCTCGGTCAGTGCTCGAGCAAGCCTCGTGGCAGACATGGTAGCATGGTAGCACAAGGGGCACGCTACTATGCTGGTGACCTCGTGGCGGGATACCGTGGCGGATGCCGTAGCATGCTAGCCCTAGCAGCACGCTACGTTGCTAGCAACCGTGTAGCAGGATACCGTGGTTGAAACCATAGCGTGCTACAGCTGAGCACGCTACCACGTGGCGACGATGGGCAACACGCTGCTAGCAACGTAACCACGTGCTAGCAGCATCCCAAGCGATGGTGGCTGAACCATGGGCACATGCTCGGTGCATGTGACCCAACTGAGTATGGGTGGCACTCAGGTGGACCCGATGGACCATGACGGTGAGGACCATGGGATGACGGTTGACCCGTTGACCGAAGCTGCTCAGACCAAGCAGTTGTCCAATCATGAAGCAGTTACCTGGCAGTTTTATGTGTCTTGTAACTTCTCTGGCAGTTGTGCTTGTGTCTGATTGGTTGGGAATTTCGGGTCCCTGTGTAATAGTTTGGAATTCGGCCATTGGCAGAGGACAGACAATACTCAGTGTGAGTGATGAACAGAGTTGGAATTCTCTAGTTCGGGTGAGTGCTCTTGTATCACGGGATTCGGGAGTGCTTGTGTAAGGGTTTTATTTCAGACTCGTGTATCCAATTTTGTGAATGGAAGAGTTATGATTTCCCTTACTCGTGTTGTTCGTTTCTGATCTTTGTTGCTTAACCTTGGTCGATCGATCTTGATTCGTGTGTTGGCTTGGTTGGCTAAGGGCGCTGTGGTAGCATAGCACCATCACACAACGGAAAAATTCGGTGTGATTTTCAACCATGTGATGGTATCAGAGCACGGTTCAGTGCAGATTTGAGGATTTGGCAACAGTTTCGGCATTGCTGATTGATGCTGCGTATGGATGCACTTAGGGAACGAGTTTCGGCTCTTGAAGCGACCCTCGGTGATTTCGGTCCGGCGGATGGAATAGTGGCAGATGTGCTGGCATTGTTGCGGGCAGAAGTAACTCAGATAAAGGAGGATGTTGTTCTCCTATGTCGGGCGCTCGCCGGTGGTGTGGCAGAGCTTGAGGGATCGCGAGCCAAAGTGAAGGTGCCAAAACCGAAAGCCTTCAATGGCACCAAGAGTTCCAAGGATCTGGAGAACTTCTTATGGGACATCGAGCACTACTTTGATGCTGCTCGTATTCCTGAAGGGGAGAGAGTCTCGATGGCAGTCATGTACCTATCGGGGGATGCAAAACTGTGGTGGCGGACCCGTGAGCAAGATGTGGAATCTGGCGGGTAACCACAACTCAGAGACTGGTCATCTCTGAAGTGGGATTTGAAGGAGCAGTTCCTCCCCACTAACTCCTCGATGGCTGCTTGTGAGGCACTGTGCAACCTCAAACAGACAGGTTCGGTTCAAGACTACGTGAAGGAATTTAGTTCCTTGATGCTGGACGTGACAGGAATGTCCGAAGTGGACAAATTATTTAACTTCATGCGGGGTTTGAAGTCGTGGGCACAGTTGGATCTTCGAAGGCAGGGAGTGCACGATCTCCCCACTCCCATGGCAAAGGCAAATGCGTTGATCGATTTGTAGGTGTCTAAGACCGACGATGGCAAGTCAAAGAAGGATGGCAAATCGAAAGACAAAGCCTCGGAGGGTGGCAAACCTACTGGGAAGTCCGATAAGGCAAAGAAGCCATCGAAGGGTGAGAAAGGCAAGGATAAAGCTTCCAGTTCCAACACGAAATGGAAGGATCCAAAGAAGCACCCTGGCAGTTTCATTTGCAACGGACCACACCGTGCCCAAGACTGTCCCAAGAAGGAGAAACTCTCGGCATTGGTGAATCAGTCGGATGATTCTGATGATGGTGGGAACAGAACGAAGGTGGCCCCTTTGCAGGTTCTCGGTGCTGTGCATGTTGGGAAAAAGACACGCTCTGGAAGCGGATTGACTTATGTCCCAATGGAACTAACTCCAGGGAGATTGTGGCAATGGTGGACACTGGCGCCACACACAACTTCGTGTCTGATCGAGTTGTGAATACTCTAGGATTGTACGTGAAGAAGCAGAATCACCGCATTAAGGCAGTGAATTCCCAGAGTCAACCAATCCTTGGCATGGCAAAGGATGTGCGAGTTCGGATCGGTGAATGGACGGGACTTCTGGATGTCATGGTCATTCCCATGGATGACTTTGACGTGATATTGGGTAACGATTTCTTTGAGTGTGCTAATTTAGCGGTTCACCTGAATCTATCTGGATTGATGATCGCAGATCCAAAGAAACCTTGTTTCGTGCAAGGGTTCAAGGAGTTGAACCAGTCAGAGAGGATTCCTGTTGAAAATGTCTCAGCTATGCAGTTGGCCAAAGGGTGGAAGAAAGGCCATCCGACCTACCTGGTGGCTATATATGCTGTGGAATCGGAGGAACGTGTAGATACCAAGGTTCCAGAGCAAGTGGAAACACTCTTGGATGAGTTCAAGGATGTGATGCCCAAAGATTTACCTAAGGGCTTACCACCAAGGCGAGCGGTGGATCACAAGATCGAGTTGATGCCAGGCACGAAGCCTCCTGCCCGGGCTCCCTACCGAATGTCGCCTAAAGAACTGGAGGAGTTGCGATTGCAACTCACGGAGTTGTTGGACTCAGGGAAGATTCAGCCCTCAAAAGCTCCTTATGGTGCTCCTGTGTTGTTTCAGGGAAAGTAGGACGGATCTCTACGACTGTGCGTATATTACTGTGGGCTGAACAAGGTGACCATCAAAAACAAGTATTCGGTGCCCTTGATCGCAGACTTGTTTGACCGACTTTGTGGAGCAGAGTACTTCACGAAGCTGGATTTACGCTAAGGTTACTGGCAAGTCCGCATTGCGGAAGGCGATGAGGCAAAAACAGCAATGGTAGCACGTTATGGTTCCTACGAATTTCTGGTCATGCCATTCGGCTTGACTAATGCACCAGCTACTTTTTGTAATCTTATGAATGATGTATTTCATGATATGCTGGACAAATTCGTAGTTGTGTATTTGGATGACATTGTTGTGTACAGTAGATCCTTTAAGGATCAGATGCAACATTTGCGGTTGGTGTTCCAGCGCCTTAGGGAGAACACCCTATTCGTGAAGAAAGAAAACTGCAAATTCTGTGTCAAGGAAATCAAATTCGTTGGGCACATTGCGGGCAGTGGTACTATGCGGATGGACCCCCGGATAGTCCAAGCAATCAAGGAGTGGCCTGCTCCAACTAAGGTCAGCGAGCTTCGGAGTTTCCTTGGCTTGGCAAACTACTACCGAAAGTTCATTAAGGGATACTTGAAGAAGGTGTCCCCGCTGACTGACCTGCTGCAAAAAAACCGCAGATGGACTTGGGATGATGCATGTCAGGAAGCCTTTGAGGGGCTTAAGTCCATGATCGTAGCAGAACCTGTTCTGAAGTTGCCGGACTTTGACAAGCCGTTTGAAGTCCATACAGATGCATCTGATCGTGCCGTAGGCGGGGTGTTGGTGCAGGAAGGACACCCAGTAGCATTTGAGAGCTGGAAGTTGAAACCAGCTGAACAGCGCTACTCGGCACACGAGAAGGAAATGCTGGCTGTGGTGCACTGCCTGCGCGTCTGGCGGGTATATTTGCTTGGAACCTCATTCCTTGTTAAAACTGATAATATTGCCAACACATTCTTCAGGACGCAAAAGAAGCTGTCTCCTAGATGGGCACGTTGGCAAGAGTTCCTAGCGGAATACCACTTTGAGTGGGAACACAGACCCGGTCGTCACAATCTTGTGGCGGATGCATTGAGCGGGAAGGCGGTGGAAATTGTGGCGGCGTTGCACCGAATTGAATCTGACTTCGCCAACAAATTGAAGGATCAGGCAAAGGAGGATCGGCTATACCAGAAGTTGGTGGCACAGGTGCAAGATGGTACCATCAGGCGTATACTGGTTGGAGGATGGATGCTGTACGCGAAGGGTGGTCGCGTGTTTGTCCCTAGCGGAGGTGGACTTCGATCTCAGCTGCTGCGTGAACACCATGATTCACAGTGGGCTGGGCACCCAGGCCGGGAAAGGATGCTAGCATTGCTCTCACGCTCATATTACTGGCCAAAGATGGAGGAGGAGATTGAACTCTTCGTGAGGACTCGTCTTGTCTGCCAGCAAGAAAAGGTGGAGAGGCGTGCAGAGGCAGGGCTACTGTAGCCGTTGCCAATACCGGAGAAACCTTGGGTGTTGGTTTCGATGGATTTTGTAAGTGGGTTTCCTGACGTGAAAGGATTTGATGCGATAATGGTTGTGGTGGACAGGTTTTTGAAGTATGGAGTCTTCAGACTTGTACCAAAGAACTGCGCGGCGGATGAGTTCTACCACAACTTGGTGAAACTGTTTGGGGTCCCAATGGATATCATTAGCGACAGGGAAGCACGTTTCACTGGGAGATTCTGGACCCGTCTCTTCAACTTGATGGGGACGGAATTGAAATTCTCAATAGCCAACCACCCGCAGACGGATGGACAGACTGAAAGGATGCACCAATTGTTGGAGGAGTATCTGAGGCATTACGTGACGGCGAGTCAAAGGAACTGGCTTGACTTGCTGGACACCACACAATTTTGCTACAACTTGCACCGCTCTGCATCAACGGGTTTCAGTCCGTTTGAGCTCGTTATGGGCTATCAGCCGATGACCCCTAGCGAGATAGCTCTGCAAAAGAAGGAAGGCAGAAGTCCCGCAGTGTACCGGTTTGCAAGGAACAAGCAAGAGATGCTTGAGGAAGCCCAGGACAGCCTTGCAAAAGCAGTTCGTCGTATGAAGAAGTACGCGGACAAGGGGCGGAGACCGCTCGAGTTTCAGGTTGGAGATAAAGTGATGCTGAAACTTATGCCCCAAATTTGGAAGAAAGTGACTAGCAAGCGATGGCACAAGGGTCTGATCTAGAGGTACGACTGACCGTTCGAGATAGTGAAGCGGATTGGAGCTGTTGCCTATTGGCTGGCACTACCAGAGAGGATGAAGATTCATCCTCCCTTCCATGTCAGTTTCCTTAAACCTTATCACGAGGATGATGATCCGAAGCGCTCAAAACCAAAACGCGCTCCACTGACTGTGATGAAGGAACTTGAGAAGGAAGTTGACCGAGTGCTGGACCACATAGTGTTGGGTCACAGCAAGAAGAATTGAAGGACCGAGTACTTGGTCTCATGGAAGGATCGGCCTATGTCAGAAGCAAGCTGGGAGAAGGAGGCTATGCTTTTGCAGTTCGAGGAGAAAATTCAAGAGTATCTTCGGTCTTTCTAATGAGGGCGTCGGCTTCTTCTAGTGGGGGT